>JAKSZT010054030.1:49690048-49864767 GCA_026826555.1 Tolypeutes matacus
CCCTCCTACACCAACGCCATCTTGCCGCCCCTCCAATCAGTTAGTCTTTAAAGCAGAACTGATGATTTCAGAAGTCAAAAAGAAGAATTTGTCTCTACTTCAGCCATCCAGCTTCCCCTGGGGAATTCAACTTCACCTTTATCCAAATTTCCAGCTTAAGGCCTGCCCTATGGAATTTGGACTTGCCATCCCCCAGAGTCATATGAACCAATTCCTATAATAAATCTCTTAATATATATGTATGTATATTGTTAATCTCTCTCTGTATATATATAGATAGATATTTTTATATATCCTATTGGTTCTATTTCTCTGGCAAACCCAAATACAATGAGCATTTCAAATAATATCTGTAAATTGGATCACATATACTCAAAAAAGCAGCCACATTTTAAAATTTAAATTAATAATATAATCTTGGGGATTGTATATAACTTTTAGACAAAGGTTAGACTTAAATTGCCCATGGGAAATAATGAAATTTAATTCTCTTTGGGATACTTCAACCCTCACCCGCCACCTACATACACTTTTTCTTGGTGGTAAAGTGATGGTGGCAGGAATGATGGTTTTCCAATTTAGGCCCAACATTAAACACTGAAAACCAACTACTGGTAGAAATAGCTTTAAATACTGATAGCTGTTGTACTGCTGATTATTAAACAGAAAAGTCAAAATCAGTATTATGTGCATTGGCATAATGTCCAGGTCTTCATCTTTCAGGTTGTGTAAACTGTGAAACAATTGTTATGGTCCTAATGTGAATGTGATATTAGATTAAATCAAAATTTAAAACTATACAAACATGGTTTTGTCACGTATCTCTTACCTTTTCTTTGTGGTCACACAGTAGTTCAAAACTCTCCATCTTGCCAGACTCACTCTCACGTAAATGATCTACCTTCTGGAGAAGGACGTCTAAGCTTAATTCCACTATATGTGTGTTAAATGCCTTAGGGACAGGAAAACTCTGTTCTTCTGTGTCAGTATTAGCTGTAATATACCTAAAATTGTAGAAATAATTATCAACCCCTTTGCACGTTATACTATAATAGTCAAGAATGATCCTGTTTTGGCTATTTATACCAAACCCAGCAGGTCTACCACAATCTCTCCCTAGAATTACCCAACCACATAGAAGTAGCTAACTGTGCCTTAGAAGCCCTTAGACAGCAAACAGAGTCTCTTGCCGCTGTGGTGCTGCAAAATTGCTAAACTAAACTAAATTCGCTAACAGCAGCACAGGGAGGAACTTATCTATTTCTCAAGGAAGAATTCTGTTTCTATGCAAATTGCTCTGGAACAGTCCTAGACAGCATTCGAAACCTACAAGATGAAGCCCATCAACTTCAGCAAGATGCCACCTCTGGAGGCACCTGGCCTTTCTCACTCATGGTCCAGTATGTCATGGCTGGCCTCCTTTTGGCCCGTTTACCACCATCTTCCTTATTCTTTTAGTAGGACCATGTATCTTAAATTCTAACTAAGTTTATTTCTTCCAGAATCAATGCCTTCCAGAATAAGATATTAGTCATGCAGGGATTTCATCCAGTTCCAACCATGGTGCTGGACCCGTCTTCCCTCAACCTCAGTAGAATAGCCAGAGGATTTAACACTCTGTCAGGCAGGGCCTACTCCCCCTAAGCAGCAGGAAGCAGCTATAGAAGAATCACCATTGTCCTTCAGCTCCCTCTTAAGAATAAGGGTGAAAACTCTCTGAGGGGGGAGTTGAAGAAGGTTGGTATAGAGAAAAAGGGACAGTGACTCACACCCGGCAGACAACATGGTTGGCAGACCACATGGCCGTGAGACCTCGCCCAGAAACCTCCTGTGGGGAAGACTGCCAGAAAGATCCCACAAATCTCTGTCCATGAGATTCCCTTTGGAACTCTTTCTAGGGTCAAGGGGAAGCCCCAGATACCTTCAAACAAAAGGCCTCACCACTGGCCCCCTGAGAGCTAACAGGTGGGGCAACCAATCAGAACAGCAAACAGCTGGGGCCCCTCCCCAACATTAGGAAGGGGAACGAGCAAAAGTCTTAAAAAGGCCTACCCTGGGGCCCCAGGCGCGTGACTCATTCTGTAGCATGTTCACAGTCCATATCTAGGACTGTGTACTCTTTTCTGGTTTCTAAATAAACTCTTTACTCCCTTGCCTACCCTTAAAAAAAAAAAAAAAAAAAAAAAAAAAAAAGAGCGATCCTTTTAAAACGCAAGTCAAATCATGCCACTCTGTGATGATGCTCCTGTTCACTCAGAGAAACGTCCAAGTCCTAACAAGTCTACAAAGTCCTCTGTGATTCGTCCCCTACTCCCATCACCTCTCTGACCCTGTTTCCTACCACTCTCTCCTCACTCATTCAACTCCACTCTGGCTTCCTACCTGTTTCTTAAACACACCAAAGCACACTGCCACCTCATGACCTTTACATATGCTCTTCTCTCAGATAGCTACATCCCTTCCACCCTTTCCTCCTCCAAATCTTTGCTTTAATGTCACCTTCTCACTGTAGCCCATCCAGACCACTCTGTTCTAATGCTGTAACCTCCCCCTTGCTCCACCCCAGCCACATTCCCTTCACCTCCAATCTCCCTTACCATGTTTGACATTTTTTCCCCATAGCAGGCATCATCTTCTAACATATTATGTAATTTACTAATCTGTGCTGTTTTTTGCCAGTAACTGCCTACCTCTCCCCCACCTCCCGCCACTAGGATGCATGTTTCCTGATGCTAGGGTTCTTTGTTTTATTAACTGATGTATCAAGTACCCAGAACAGCACCTGGCATATAGTAGATTCTCAATGAATATTGCTGAATGGATGATATAGAGTTGTAGAAACTTAGTCATCACTCAAAATCAATTTTTTAATGGTTCAAGATGATGTTCCAACTTCTAACTTAGTTTTTACAAATTAATGTACCCTCTACCATTTCATTCTTGGTGGCATTCAATGCAAACAATTTGTTTTTACTTATTCAAACCTTGCCTTGTCCTAAAAATATTTTAAGGACTTATTTAGGGATGCATAACACATAGGAGAACAACTTAGATTTAACACAGAAGTAGTGAGAAAAAGCAGGGCCAAACGTGAATGAGGTCAATAAAAAATACACTTACTTTAGAAATCTATACATTTGCTATAAGGGGCACAATAGACCCTACATCTTCTAGAAGCTAATGCAATCAGCCACATAACTCAATTCCTTTTGGATAAAGCAAGTTTTCAGGAGAAGTGCAACTATTTCCAATACTAAGGCCCAAAATAAATTTCTTTCAAAGTTAGTGTAAAGAAGACATTATTGGAAATAATAATCAAATTCTTCAACAACATTCTCTATTAATGGAAACTCTATTCTTCCAGGTGCTTGAATAAAAAATCTCAAAAACTTCCTTGACTCTTTTCTCTTCTAAGCAATTAGCAGACTGTTAGTAAATCCTGTTGGCACTACTTAAGAAATAGATTCAAATCTAGCCACTTTTCACCACCTCTGCAACAACTTCCTATCATGTCTCCCTGCTTTTGTCCATGACCCTTATCATCTATTTTCAATACAGTAGCCAGAATGATCCTTTAAAAATTTGAGTTAGATCTTGTCATCCCTTTGCTCAAACCCCTCCATGGGATGTCCAAATTAGAGTGAAAACCTAAGTCCTTACAGTGGCCTACAAGGCCCCACATGATCTGGTCCATCATCTCTGACCTTGATTCTATCACTCTCCAGCTTGCAGACAGCACTCCAGGCACTTTGGCTTCCTTGATGTTCCTTGAACACATCAGTCACATTCCTGCCTAAAGACCTCTGTATTTGCTGTTCCTTCTGCCTAGATGTTCTTCCCTTATCTACTTCATGTCCTTGTTCAAATGTCACCTTCTCATTCCAAAAGTGGAAACAACCCAAAAGCCCATCTACTGAATGATAAACAAAATGAGGTACATCCATACAATGGAATATTATTCAATAATAAAAAAAGGAATTAAGTACTGATACATGCTACAACATGGATGAACCTTAAACTACTAGGCTAAGTGAAGGGCTGCATATTGTATGATTTATTCTAACCTAAGGGAGGGGAAGGGGCGTCTATGAGAATTGTGCAGCGATTTCTATGGACTATTGAGAGTGCCTGGTGATTTGAGCTGTCCTATTGAGAGGGGGTAATGTCTGAAGTGACCTTATTTTAGGAATTTCAATAGCTGAAGATTTATCTTCATCTTGAGGTGCAACAGAAATGTTTTCCTCTTCAAAGAGGCCTGAGGTAGCTTCTTTCTGAGATGGGATAAAGCAGGCAGCATTTTTACAAGTTGAAAAAAATCCAGCACTATGGTGGCAAAGGAAAGTCACACTTTGATAGGGATACCGATGAGTCATAGCTGGAGAATGATTTGCACGATTACTTTGAGAAGCAGGATGAAGGGAAACTTTCAAATCATTACTTAATTGGTCTTTTTCTTGAACACCAGTGGCAATTCCATTTTTTTGGCAGGGAGAGGAAACAACCAGATGAGAAACGAATGGCACTGTGGTTCGCTGAAAGTTGGTTACATCAACAGTTTTCCTACGGACTGAGGAAGTAGGTCTTGTACCAAGATTTATAAAGTGTTTACTGTAATATTCAGGATTAGAAAATTTTCTGTATTTTTGGGCAGCAGCAGCAGCATTTGGTTCTTGAGAGATTTCAGATTCATTCAGAGTGTAAATGCTCTGATGATTTGTTTGAGGTTCAAAAAAAGTAGCACTCTCATAGCAGGAAATTATATTTAACTTAGGGGAAGAGAAAAATGCTCGGGATCTAGGGACAAAATGGATTCTGGATGTAGGAGTGTGAAAATCACCAAAGTCTCTGCTTTCTTGAGAATCAAAGTTAGCTCTGCTTTGACGCTGAGAAAGGAAAACATTGCTTTTTTGAAGTTTAGGGAGTAAAGATCGTCTTTTTCCAGAGAAAGGTGAGTAAACAGATGTACTTGATTGAGCTGAAAAAAAGCTTTTATTTCCTCCAGATGAATTTTTACGTAGTGCAGAAGGATGAGGTGTCTTAAGGCCAAGAGAACTAGAGGCTCTGTGGCCCAAGGAGTCTGAAGTATCTGGTTCTTCAAGACATTTTGGGTGGGAGCTCTGGTCCTCTTTGCAGCAGCTGGAGTGAGAAAAGTGTCAAATGAGGAAAAAAAAATAGGGAGTAGAGGTGAAGACCTGCCAAGCTTCTGAAAAATAATATCCACTTTACCAATAGGGAAACAACAGGGAATAAGAAAAATATGGCAGCTGAAGTTGATGGTCACACAAATGTACCCAAAAGGATGCCTAAGCCTGAGCCTAAAATATTAACTCTAACTGCCTCCACAGTACCTGCCCAATTCATTAACCTTGGGAAGATAAGGAAGCAGGCAGAAATAAAGACCAGGGGAAACATAAGAGAGGTTACTGGGACTAAAGGATCCCCCCAAAAGAAAAGGCAGAACTTGTTGTTTTAAAAATAATAAATTATAACATTTATTTGAAACCATTAAAATACAGTCATACCCTGATGGCTATTTCCATTTTAAAATGTTACCCATGAATGAAGCAGTAAGTCTCTGGAAAGAAAATTTCAGCTAAATATCCAGACCTTCGAGATATCCAGTTATTGCGGGAAACTAAAGGGAGCATTAAAGCTTGTTTTGTGAATATTTTCAATGTCTATTAGCACAAGAAATGTGGATAGTTTTTTAATTTTTTTAAAAGCCTACCTTAAGCATTTTCCCATGTTGAATTTAATCCAAAGTAAATCTCTCCCTTCCCATCTAGGCCATCATCCTTAAGCCGTAAATGCCCTGTGTAGGTGGAACAAGTCAGAAGACTGAATGCTTAAAGCTGCATGTGGAATTAACATGGCAATAACACAGAATGTGATGACAGCAGGCTCTAGAATCTAATGACATCAGTTCAGAATAAAATTGTTCTGTGGCTCACCTTTCTGAAAAGTCGCAATATGAGTGACTGTGGAATGTATATTCTAACTTCATTATGTTCGAGGAACTGGCCAACAAATCAAGGGGTCCATTTTGGCAGTAAAGTGTGCCATCTCATTGTCTGGGCCACATGCACAGATCTGCTATGCCACTGTTAACACCCCTTGTAATACTTAGAATATACCTAAAGGCAAATTAAGAGTTATTAGACAAGAAACATGGTCCTCTCCTTTCCTAACCCAACTTGTAGTACTTTCTATACCATGTGCCGGTGGATGTGTGCAGTCACTTAGGGTATAAAACATCCCCTTCAGATACTTGTATTTACCTCTCAAAACCCTAATCTGAAACCATACCACCACTTCTTGCCTTTGTTTCCTTCCTAATGCTGTACTTTGGGATACCCTTGAACAAATTCCTTTTCAGAGCCCTAAAGCTCTCTAATTCTGACCACACAACTGTCAGATTTGTGATTTAATTTTACCCTACTTATAAGCTAGTATTTTAGTCTGTTACTGTTTTCTGGATGCTGCCAGAAGACATGAGATTCCTGGGTCTGAGGCACAGGACTTCCTGGCAGAGCAGTGGCACGAGTATCAGCAGAGCTGCACTCCCCTTGATCTCCAGAGGATAATGAGGAGGACCCAGAGGACGCTTACACTTGCAGTTCCTTTATATGAAAGGAACACTGAGCTCGAGGAATCTACCACTTTTATTGCAAGCAGTAAGCAAACTTGCTAAACTTGCTCTTCGCCTGGAATGAAGCATTACCTCACTCCTCACGGTTTCTTGCCACCAGCCTGACAAATAGTCCAGGTAAAGAATGGTCAGGGCCTCACTCTCGGCACACCCAGCAAGACGTGTAGGAGCATATGGGGCCCGAAGAGGACTGCCTCTCCCTACAGAAACCTACCATAGTCCCCGTCTTGTGAGATTGTTGTCTATTGTCTCTAAGTCACTCCAAGATCTAAGATGACCTTCTCCAAGAGAACAGTCTTTGTAAACTGTAACAATACAATACATAATGCTTGTAAGTTCCTAGAAAAATTTCTCTTTTCAAAACTGGGCCAGTTTGCTGTTTAACATCGCCACCAAAGGTCTTTCAAAGAAGCGCCTGCCCACTGAGACATCCCCAAGGAGCTGATGAGATTCTGACCAGAGCTCAACACCACCAATCTGTTCTGGCCGAGGGAGGGAGGAAATCAAACCATTCCCCACACTGAAGCAAATAAATGGTTAACCACCTGAGCAACAGGTGCTTGAGGGTGTGTGTGTGTGTGGGGGGGTGATACCCAGACATTTGAAATGAAAAGAAATCTCATACCAGTGTGGGTAATATCTAGAGGTTGTTTTATAGTTCTGGGCAGAGAATTGATCTAAATCTAGATGTCCTTAAATTGCCTCCTACCTGCCCATTTTTAAGAGAACTAAAATTAGACCTAGCCCCCAAAAGGGAAGCTTACCCTCGTAACGGTGAGCATCTAAACTGTGCTCCTCCTCTACTCCCAATTCTCTTGATTCTATCAGTCATATAATTCCTGGCCCCTCTGCTTTCATCATGCCCTGTGGTGACAGGCACCTCCTCTTTTCCTACTATAGCCCCTCTATTCCTGCCAAGACCGATACTCCATCATCACACCTCGCTATGACTCAGGAGCACCTTGTTTACCTGTAACTTCCTGAAAACTACAATTACATCCTATCTCAGCTGGATGTTAGGAAATCTTCTCAAACTTCTGGGTGTATCAGAGTCACCTGACAGCTTGCTAAAATGCAGATTCCTGGATACCACCCCTATGGAGAATGTGCATTTCCAACCAACTCCCGGGCCGTAGTGGATGCTGACGCTGCTGGGCCACAGACCATTTTGAGGAGCTCAGTTCTAGAGCTTCTGAGACATGAAGCCCCAAGAGGCCAGGTCTGAAGAGCCTTCTGAGGTACCTCACAGCAGCTTCCTATCTGGCCTTTAATGATACCAGGACTAGGTGTCCCCCCTCCTCGCACCTAGATGAAAGGTCCCTTCAGGAACCTAGACTGCATCCAAGAAGAAGGAGGCGGGAAGGGGGGAGAACTCTGAATGTGACAGAATCTTTAGCACAAAGAGACGAGCTCTACATTGGAAGTGACTGAGTTCACCTGAATTGGCAAATTCAAGTTCTCCCACATTAGTTAAAACAGAGTTGGTGAGCTAACTCTGAATTCAGTTACAGAGAAATACACAGTTACATCTCTAGCTATTCTGAGTGTAAGGAATATAAATTATTTAACCCTTTACAACATTAAACATTAAACATTAAACTCTTTCCACATAGGTTAACTCTTTTTAACTCTTTGTGGTTTGTTACTCAGCATAATTATCCATATGTGACTTGAAAAGTAGAAAAATTGCTTGGGGATTGCCAAATAATTTCATAGGCTATTTCTGATCCACACATTAATTCCTTTAAAAGGAAAAAGGCTAATAAAATTCACTAGGTAGTGGTTACTGAATGCTAAGAATTCAGTAAAGATGTAGAAACAACATAGAGTCAACAGATTGTTTGAACTGATGCAATCCTAAATTGGGAATAGTTTTTAAAACAATAGAAAGAAAAAGTATACATTTTAGGTCAACACGTACAGGTGTGTTCCAGCAACATTAGGTGACTTACTTTCTTACCTGCACTCTCAATATCCTCAGCTTTTTGTCTCTCTAACAAACCTACCTTGCAAATCCCCAGAGATAGCTCAATTCAACCATCTGACTTCTCCACGCCCATTTATGAAATGCCAAGTCCTGCTGAAAAAAAAAAAAATCCAGCAGTGCAGAATTGTACACCGTCTTAAACCCCAACTGGGACTAGATTCTGTAGGGCAATCCTTACTTATGCTTCTAGTTAATTCCCCTCTTCCACTCCTTACAACTGCTTTTCTAAGTTTTTTTCTTGCGTATGTTCACTCATTCAGGAATGCAATAATGTGCCAGGAACTGTGTGGGGCATTGGGGACCACAGGAAAGGGCCTCTCCCTTGAGGAGGTCAAAGTCCCATGACTAGGAAATCAGAGGACGGGGGAGGACTGGTGCAGGAAAGGGAGGAATCAAGGATCACACTTCTCTTCCTCAAATGCCCTCTGCTAATGTTCTCGTCCTTTTAGCAGGAAACCAAGAGTATGTGGCAGGAACACTTTTACTTCCAGCCTTTACACCCATAAAGGTATTTACCATTTACTCTGTATTTAGTAGAAGCTAAAATTCCTTCAGTTGTAAGAAAGGAAAAAAAAAAACTGCCGATTAAACTATGATGTAGAACTGCGATGTCCTTAATCAATGGCAAGATGCATCTCAATTCAGGATATGTTAAATTGTGAAAAAATGTTCATCTTAGAATCAGTGACATATTGGGAAGCGGCTGTGGCTCAATCAGTAGGGCTCCCGTTTACCATATGGGAGGCCCCGGGTTCGGTTCCCGGGGCCTCCTGGTGAAGGCAAAGCCTGCCCGCAAGGTGTGGTTGGCTGACCCGGCGAGCACAGGCAGCAGGGGGGGGGTAAATGAATAAATAAATAAAATCTTAAAAAAAAAAGAATCAGTGACATATAGATTAAGTCTATACCTACTTAATTAGGGTACCTGCTTAATTAGGGTAGGTTTAAAAGAGTACTCACATGGAATTGAGGTGAGCTTTATACTGGGGTGCCCACTATGAGAGGTAAACTCAGCAGGTATTTCATACACACCTTGGCCCTCGCCCTCTCCCTTTATCTCCTATGACACTGTTTTCAGATCACTCGGACACTCTGCCCTTTCTTAAATGTGGATGAGGAAGAAAGAGGCAGTTTAACACATGGTTAAGTGTGTAGACACTGCCTCTTACTAGTAAGTTACCAAACCTTTTCCCAACTCCCATTTCCTTACCTCTAAATGAGGATAATAGTATTGTCTATCTCAGAGAGTTACAGTGTTGATTAAATGGAGTCAAGACTGGACAAAATTATCCATGGAATTCACTTCCATATCCTTCTGTAACACCTGTGCAGTCACAGAACACAGAACGGGGAACTTTTCCTTTCCCTTATACAACATGTAGAATTACTGCGATTTTTGTAAATAGAGTAAGTATTGATCCTGGACATTGAAAAGAACATGTAGGAAACCAAGTCTTACCCTTGATGTCAAGATGTCAGTCAATCAGATTTATTTGTGGACTTATTAGTTGAATGGATGGATGCTGTACACTTCAACTTGTGTAAAAAAAAAAAAAAAAAAGCAGCCCAACAAGGAAGGTCATTAGATGAGGCTTCTGTAGATGAATGTCTCCAAACTGGAGGCAAAGGCCAACAGAATGTATGTTCTATGAGTGCAGGGACTTGGTTTGTCACCAATGTACCACCAACAGGAGTGTGGTTTATAGTGGGTGCTCAATAAATGAGTGAATTAGAAATGAATTCATTTGTAAGCTTGTTCTTTTTGTCGTTCCTAATAACCCACTGCATATGACATATATAAATGCTAGGTAAAGGGGGTACTGACTAAGACGATGCAGTGTAGAGAAGGCCTAACCTGCATTACATAAACCTTTGCCCAGTCAGTACTCCTTTACTGTGTGTAAGGGAGGGGGACGAGAGGTATCGCATTGCCATTCCCAGTGCCCATGTTACCGGATACTATCTTGAGGTTAATAAAGTTTCCCAAAAGTCTGCAAGTGATACTGTTCTCTTTCTTCTCCACATTAGCCCAGTACTTAAGAAGGTGTGCTGCCTCTTCAGGCACTGGGAAACACCTTGCTTCACTGCTTATTTCCTCCATTTCCTTCTTGTTCATTTTGGTTTCTGATCAAAAAAGCTCTCCTGTATTCTCCTGTCCTCTCCTGTATTTTCATTCCCACTCTCTCTACTGGCTTCCTCTTTGCAGCCTATCAACAAGCTTGAGTCCCTCCCAGGTTAAAAACAAAAACAAAAAGCATAACAAAAAATCCTCTCTTCTGAACCTGTTATCTCCTTGCATTGTATACACTCTTTTCATTCCAAGTCAGGTTCCATGAAAAAAGAGTCTGTCTTCCTGGCCTCCACCGTTTCAGCCCTCAGTCCCTTGTCCAGGGCTATGACAGGCTTCTGCATTCATCAATCATGCCCAGCAACTGTCCCAGCAAAGCTTATCAGTAAATGACCTCCGAAACGCCAAATCTAGGAAACAAAGGTCAGTCCTCATCTTACTTGATCAAAAGCACTACAACCAAAAAGCTACTATTAAATGCACTTTTCTAGTTCAGGATTATCAAACTATAGCCTGTTTTTGTAAATAAAGTTTTATTTGGAAAACAGCCATACCCATTCAATGACATTGTCTATGGCTGCTTCCATGCTACAATGGCAGAGTTGAGTAGTTGCAACAAAGACTGAATGGCCCTCAAAGCCCAAAATTTCTAACGGAAAAAGTCTGTCCATCCCTATATTTGATATATTTGATCTTCTTTTTTTTCTTGATAAAATACTTCAGTTTTTTAAAGAATTTACTATGAGGTAGACACAGTGCAAAGCACCTTACCCATATCATCTAAGACTTGAAACAACACGAGACATGTGCCGTTAACCGCGTTTTAAGATGAATAAATTCAAGTTCAGGGAAGTGAAGTGACACAGCTGGTCAGAAGCTGAGCCGGCACTCATACCTGGGTCAGAATGATTCCAAAACTCATGGTATTCACCACTGTTCTTGAAACCCTATTCTCTCCTAGTTTCTAGGACATTTTGTACCCTGGCTCTTCTACTACTTCTTTGATCACTTGTCAGTCTTCTCTTACAGGCTCATGTACCTCTGCCTACCACACCAGTAGAGGTTCCAGAAGGCTCTGTGCTCTGCTCTCTCCTCTCTGTCCAGGCTGCACACTCTGTCTGAGTAGTCTCACCCACTCCCACAGCGTCCAGCCCCACAAGCTGGTGGGATATCCAGTGCATAAATAACTTTTCCCAAAGAAATGCTTCTCTTGGCCCTTCCATGGCTCCTGTCACAGGCAACAGGTGGGTGACTGCTCCTGCTGGCCGAAGCTTCCATCTCTCATCAAGTCCTGCCTCAGGATGTGAGGATACTTGATGAGTATTTTGGACTTGGGGCCCTGGTTAAAACCAAGGATAAAAGTCTCCCTCTTTAACACCCTGTTACAGTTTTTAAAAAATAATTTGTTGGCTTTGTTAGACTTAATTTTGTTCCCTACCGTATTTCCAGAGCCCAGAGAGTGCCTGGTACAGAGACTTATATTGAATGAATAAGGGGGGTTCAAATGCTACTTGTGGCCGTTGGGGAATTTGATGTAATTATGAATTCCAAAAATATAATTGGATCATGCTTGTAAACTGATCTGTTAATCTGGGCATGATTAGGTTAGGATTAGGGCGTTGACTGGGCCACCGTCAGTAGGGCGTTGAGCCCCACTGGGTGGGGCTCGAATATAAAAGGCAAAGCAAAGAACAGACTTGAAGCAGTTTTGATGTTGGAAAGAAGGCCCCAGGAGAAGAGAAGCGAGCCGTTCACCTAATAGTCTACAGCTGACCTTGTGGAGGAAACAGGACCTAAGCCCGGAGAGAAACGCGGCCCCGGGGAAGAGAGGAACCCCAGAAGCCTGAACCCTGGCAAACGCCGGCAGCTGCCTTGCTCTAACACGTGGCAATGGACTGTGGTGAGAGAAGAAACTTAATGCTTTATGGCCTGGTATCTGTGGACTTCTACCCCAAATAAATACCCTTTACAAAGACCAACCCATTTTTGGTGTTTCACATTAGCACCCCTTTGGCTGACTAATACACTACTGTTACCTTTTCCTTGTTTTTTCTTTTTTTTTTTTTTTAGTTTTTAAAGAAATTCACAGGAGACCTGAATGGCAAACTATGAAAAGATGTTGTTCAATCTTACTAGTGTTCAGCAAAATGCAAACTGAAATAATGATGAGTTACCATTTCCTCTCCATCAGGTTGGCTAAAGTTAAAAAGTCTGACAATATATGGCAATCATTACGGGGAAATAAGAATTCTCATACATGGCTTAAAGGATTGTGCACTGGTACACTTTGAAGAACAATTTAGCAATACATTATAGCACTATATTTAGTCTATACCTCAGCAATTCCTACTTTGAAGTATATACCTTCAAGAAATTCTTACACATGTGCCTAAGAAATTATGAAGAAAGATGGTCAACAAAGCATTGTTTATATGAGCAAAAAAAGTAGTAACCAAATCATCCTTCAATCCATCAACAAGGATGTAAATTGTAGTATATTCACACAATGGAATACAGCATAGCAATTGAAAACAATTAAATGTTTACATGTATCAATATGGAAAGGTCTAAAAAAAAAATTTAATGCAAAAACAAGGTGTAAGTAGAGCAGTGGTACAGCAAGCACTTCACATGTAGGAGGTCCTGGGTTCATTCCCCCTTACCTCTTAAAACAACAACAACAACAAGACAAGTTGCAAAATGTTATCTACCACATAGTGACATTTATGTAAATTTTAAGAACAAAAGGCCATTTATGCATTGTTTATGTAAACATGCACAGGTAAGAGAAAAAGTTAAAACTTTCAAGGTATGGTGGTTAATTTTCTGTGTCAACTTGGCTAGGTTATACTGTCCTGTTGTTTGGTGAAGCAAGCACTGGCCTGATTGTTATTGTGAGGGTATTTTGTGGACTTAAATCATTGTCGGTTGATTGTATCTATGACAGGAGATTGCCTTCAGCAATCTCACCCAATCAGATGAAAGCCTTAAAGGGAGAACTGAGGATTTCAGCAGTCAGAAAAAAGATTTTCTATCCCCACTTTGGCCAGCCAGCAACTCCTGGGGAAGTCACTGTCACCTTCATCAGTGTTCCCAGCTTGCAGCCTGCCCTACGGAATTTGGATTTACCAATCCCCACAGTCACGGAGCTAATTCCTACAACAAATTTCTTTGTCTCTCTCTCTCTCTCTGTCTCTGTGTCTCTCTCTCATATATATATATATCTCCCGATCCTGTCAGCTCTGTTTCTCTGGAGAACTCTGACTAATATGTGAGGGAAGAACGCATACCAGCTTTAGGATAATGGTTACCACTGAGAGAAAGAGTCCAAAGGGGATTTCAATTTTATGTGCAATGTTTTATTTTAAAAAATGCTCTGAAACAAAAATATCTATTTTTTTAATTTGACTACTATAACATTAAGGAATATAAAATCACCACATAATGAATACTTATATCAAAGCCTTGGAAAATTGAAGTTCAACACCAAAACTGCCTTTACAAAAGTAAATAATGGTAATAGAAAAAATGTAAATGAACAAAAAGCTAAGTCTGTATTTTGGCTTATGAAAATGAAAGTTGAAGATTTTTAAACAAAACCACAAAAGCCTGTATTTGTCCGTGGTCTCCCTTTTTATCACCATCCTCTAATATTAACAAGTAATGCCGTCTAAACTAAGTACTATGCTTTGTATTATGCTTGTCTTCTTTTGAGAGTATATTTGTGGGATTTCCTGGTCTTTTCAAATAATCAGTACAGTATTCTGTTGATACTACCTGAGGGTATTATATGAACCTAACACCTATATGAAAATACCTGGATCAGGAATAAAGAAAAAAAACACTCTACCTAATAGACTTTCTTGATTTTGAAACACACTTAAATTCTCTGAAGCTCACAGTGAAATGGGATATTACTTTAAAATGGAATAAGATTTAACTTTTTTAAACTGATGTTTCTAAAGCTTTGAATTGCATTGTAACTTAAATAACACTTTGAAACCCATAGTTTGATAGAGTAATATAGGATGACTATGCCAGAGAAGAGAAGCAGGCAGCTTGGAAAAGGAAAATTCAGTATAAGATTTTCCAAAATAAGAAAGGACTTAGATTTAAAATGAAAACATCAATGTGAACTAGTGACCTTAAAACTATTTCTCCCTAACCTGCCCTTAAAAGAGTCAACAAACAGCCTCTGGTATCACCCTCCCTAAAAATAGAATTTGTCCAAAACTCAGAGTTTGGTATCTAATATGATTCTCACTGAAAGGAACCAAGGCTGCCAAGGCAATAGCTGATTCATCACCTCCACCACCAATTAGATGAAATTAGCTGAATCCGGAAAAAACACCAATCCATGAATCCATGATGACACTTGTGTACTAAGAGAAGGCACACGGGAGATTCTAATCACGGTTACAGAAAATGCGGTCTACTGATCTACCCAAATTGCACGAGTCCTACACTCATGCTTTTGTCAACAACTAAGGATAGATAGGACATTACTAGAGAGATTTTTTCCCCCTTTCTTGTGGAAAATGAATAGTATTAGTCAATTGTGGCTGCTATCTTATTTTACTAAAAGGAGCCACATGAAACTCTCTAGGTACCTCTCCCAAAAGATATATTTTATATAGAGAACATGTAATTGTGGTTAATCTTGCTATCAAGGACACTGCGAATTGAACTCACCTTCTACAAGGTAATGGAGTTAGGACTGTATCTCACCATGGCCAGTCATTTCTGTCCCATGGGAGTTTATAAAATGACATCCTTAAAAAATATTTATTTACTTTAAAAAGTTTGATGCTAATTATTTATTTTAAAAGATGTATTAAATCTTTCTGTATTTTATTTCTTTCAATCCAAGTTTTTGGTTTTGTTCGTTTGCTGGTTTTACTTATTTTCCTAAAGTAGAGCTAAATAGGAAAAAAATTCCCTCCTTCTACTTTATTAAATGCTATTCATTGCAATCTAGTCTAACTCATTAGGGCTATATTATACATCATATAACAAAGCCACCCAGGATTAAGCAAGAGGAGAAAATGTCTTACCTGACATCCATCTTAAAGTTTAGATACATGTAGTTTTTCTTACTAGCCACGTGCTTTGGATTCCTAAGACTTCCATAACAAAGTGCCATAGCGTAGGTGGCTTACCACAACAGAAATGATCATCTCACAGTTCTGGAGGTGAGAAGTCCAGATTCGAGGATCAGGGCCATGTGCCATCTGCAATCTGTAGCCTCTTCTAGCTTCTGGAGTTTGGTAGCAATCCTCGGTGCTCCTTGGCGTGAAGACACATCTTTGTCTCCATGTCCAAAAGACCGTCTTTCTTTTTCTCCACCTTCACATGGCCTTCTCCCCTGTGTCTCTGTCTGTTTCCTCTCCCCTTCTTATAAGGACACCAGTCACATTGAATTAGGGCCCACCCTAATCCAGCTTGACCTCATTTTCTTCAAAGATCTTATTTCCAAATAACGTCATATACATAGGACCAGGGCTAGGAATTGAACATGTCTTTTGGGGGGACACAATTCAACCTATAACACTGTATATGGCTGTCATTCATAAATTTCTCAAATCTTCTTTGGATTCACATAAAAAAAAGTATGCCTATATTATCACTTTTCGTTAAGTCCCATAATGATCTTCTTTCTATTTGTCCTAAACTTATTTTCATCTCAAAGCTTGCCCCTTGTTCAAGATTTTTAGAATTTCTTGAACAAGCTTGTGCTCAACTTAACCAGGACCTTTTCAGATGAAAGCCACTCATCCTCTTCATCTACACTCCTTTCCCAGGGCTGCCATCTCTCCTATGAGTCCAGAGTCTTCTCTGGCTAGTCCCTCATTCATTACATCCTTTCTAGGCTGCCAGAACTGCACATGGGACTCCTGATGCAGAAATTCAACAGTTTTATGTAAGGATAGGATAACCATCTGTATGGTTTTCAGTAACTCTCGCTCCTTGATTTTCAGCTTAATAAGAGTGCTAGGCTGAGGCTCTCCACACCCTTAATGACTATCAGGTTCCTTTTCTGAGTTACAGTTCTGAATTATTAGGAACCATTTTAGATTCCTTTTAAATATTTCACTTGCCTATTTTAAAACTAGTCTTAAACTTTTTTTTTTTTTTTTTTTAATTCAGGAACACAAATTTTTAAGACCTTCCTATTACCTAGATCCATCATTTACGGCTAACTGAAAGATTTCTTACATCATAATTGTTCCAGTTCATACATACCAAACCAATTCCAATTTTGGCACTGACCTTCAAAGACACGACCAATTACTTACACTTCTTTATCTATCAAATTACCCTTTTATCCTCTTCTTTGTTCCCTCTCTCCAGATCCCTTCGTTCGATTCTATGGTAATGTAGCAAATAACTCATTTATTTCAGAAATACTTATTGGCATCTACTCCTTGCTAGGCACAAGAATAAGGTGTTACAAATGCAATGATGGAAACACAGTCCCTGTCCTCAAGAATTCCATGCTGTGTCATATTAACTAGTGTTCCCTTATTTACCTGCCTATTTTACTCTCAAAAACACCAGTCAGGCACATTTTCTTCATTTGTAAATCATTTGTTTTTTCCCCTAAAAGGATTTTATGTTTTTGGTGTTAGACTTCAGTGGATTACCTATCCCATGCGAGGAAAAGACTGACTCACTTAAATGGTCTCAAATCTTTCTAGAACTGAACTGTCCCATTTAGAAGCCACAAGCCCCATGTGGCTCTTTAAATTTAAATTAATTAAAATTAAAAATTCAATTCCTTAGTTGTACTGGCCACATTTTAAGTGCTTAATGGCTACCACACTGGACAGCAGAGATAAAGATCATTTCCCTCACCACAGACAATTCTATGGGACAGGGCCGCTCTACAGAGTTCTTATAGAAGGGGTCACGTAAATGCCACATGTAAAACCAGGCTACACATTTTGGCAAACAATTATTGTCTTCCTCTCTAATCCTATGACGCTACCTGGTACTGGTAAATTATTAATATTGTTTTTGTCAATGAGGTCTACATTATCTTAAATATTGACCATTATTGAATCAAAATAATCACTCCCTTTTATGTCTTGCTCATAGCAGTAACATATGACTGGAAATACATAATGAAAATATCTAAGTAATAGGAATAATGTAATAAATACTCAGTTCAACATGGGAAATATATTAAGGAAACTTACCCTCCTTCACTTTCCGCTTCCTCTGAACTATAACTCGTTGATGAATTTTGCATGGTGGCGAGCCTTCTTTTTCTAGCTCTATGCTGAGGACTTATCTTATGAACAGCTATCTTCCCTCCAAGTTCATCTTGTATGTATTCCTCCAGCTCCACAATAGTTTCTTTAAGAAATACGATTTCTTCTCTGAGTTCTTCCATACTGGTTAGTAAATTGTTTAACTTCTCCAGTATCTGAAGTTGCCTCCTTTGGAAGATCCCTGCTGTTCCTTGGCCATCAGGCATTTTATCTTGCAAAGTCACCGGATGAGATGTATTTCCCAGGGAAAAAAAAATAGGAAAATTCATTGCTTTCCTGGGTTTACGGACCTTGTGGTACCACAAAAGCAAGCTGACTCCAGCAGTTACCACCATGATGCCAAGTATCAGTTCTTTGTGTGTGGAATGTGGCATGTCTTGGGTTTTGTTTCTAAAATTAAAAGTATAAATATAAATGAAAGTTCTTTCTTTGTCCACAGCAAAAATATTAGTGGTTTTTCAATCAACAAAACTAGATCTACATAATCAAAAAACACTTGATAAATCATAAACCAAAATATATTGTGACTAATTACCTCTATAATGTAGGTGGCCCAATGTAATATGGCCCAATAGAAATTTTTGTTTTAAGGACATCACTGGAGTCTAGAATAAAGTAATAACTACTTTAATTCAGAATTTTCCAAAGAGCTGATCTGAAATTTACCCTTTACTTTACAGCATCTTGGGTAACATCATATATATATTTAAAGTGTTTACTTTCTTCAAAATAACATATGCAATATGTGGCATTCATATAGTATTCATTCATCATTCAGTCAACAAATGTTTATATACCAGGCATTGTATTAGGTGCTGGGGATAAAATGGTTAAAAGATAAACATCATAATATTTTCCCATATATAATGAATTTTCCAGATGATTAAAGTTTACTTTTAAAATTATTTTGTCATACAGTTTCTAATATATATGTATTTTCAAATATGCATGCTTATATAGAAAAGACTATCATTTAACTTATTCTTTTTTCTTTTTTTTTTTTAAAGATTTTATTTATTTATTCATTTATCCCCCCCTTGCTGCTTGTGCTCGCTGGGTCAGCTAACCACACCGTGCGGGCGGGCTTGCCTTCACCAGGAGGCCCCGGGAACCGAACCCGGGGCCTCCCATATGGTAAACGGGAGCCCTACTGATTGAGCCACAGCCGCTTCCCTAACTTATTCTTGATAAATCAAGAAAATTTTTATGTAAAGGAATTTTGTGTCCTTCCAAGTAAAGAAATGGCCCCCAAGTGCTATGTTTTTGTTTGTTTTTAAAAAATCCTAGTTAGTTTATTTTTTTTCCTCCTTCATTGATAAACTTTTTTTTTTCCCAGGGTACTGGGGCCAGAGATCGAAACCTGGACTTCGTATATGGGAAGCCAGCACTCAACCACGGAGCCACATCAGCTCCCCTGAGTTTGTTTTTTGGTTTGTTTGCTTGTTGTTTGTTTTTTGTTGTTGTTTTTAGGAGGCACCAGGGACCGAACCCAGGACCTCCCATGTGGGAGGCAGGTGCCCAACCACATGAGCCACAGCCAATCCCCTAAACTTTTACTCTTTTGGTTTTGGCTGTAATTTTCCCTGTTTCTAGTAATTCTTTTCTTAAAATCCTTATCCAGTTCCTGACATGATCCTATCAGGGTATTGTGGGCTATGAAGTCAGATGTACATGACTGTTAGAAATGTATTAAAAATAGCAGTGTGTTGGTCTGTTTGAAGTTCTCCCCCCACGTAGAATGCATAAGCTTTATAGCATGAACTATGTGTTAATCATTTTGGATGCTAGCTGGCCTTTTTGGCCTACTTTAAGTTTAGCAGAAAAACAGTTTAACAAGATTGACGAAGAGAACCTTGAAGGGTGAAAGGGAACTTTCTGCCAGCACAGGGAGGGGTCCAAGTAGTATTATGAGTTAGCTTGCCTGCCTTAGAATCCCACTTCTGCCATTTTTTGCCGTGTGCCCTTGGACACGGTGCTTCAGATTTCTCAACTGTGAAATGGGGATAATAACAGTCTTTCCATGGCAGGTCTGTAATGAAGATAAAATGAGCTAACACTTATAAGGAAATTAGCAGTACTTGGCACATAATAAAGGCTTAATAAATGTTATGATGATGACAATGATTCACTGCACTCCAACTTTATATCCATCTCATGCGAGGGCCTTTACAGAGATCGTTGGAGCCATGAGATCTGTGACCTCACAGTCTGTTTGGTTCACCATGATATGCCCAGGACCAAGTACAGAGGCTAGCTCAATGGCCCTAATACACAGTGTTTAGCTTAAGAATGTACATCATTCGAGTGCTGAGACATTAAATGTTTTTTTAAAAATTAGAAAAAATGTGGGACAGGAAACATGATTTTGATATATCAGAATGCATGGCATGTTTTCTTAGGCATGTTCCTGGGGATTCAAAATAGGTAAACCTAACTTTGAGGTGGCACTACTTTTTCTTGAATTATATGAAATTTTCTATATTTGCTGTGATGGTTAGGCTAATGAGTCAACTCGGCCAGGTAATTGTGCCCAGGTGTTTGGTCAAGCAAGTACTGAGCTAATTGTAATGCAAGGGCATTTATGGACTTTAGTCACCAATGAGTTTACTGCATAGATAGCTGATTACATCTACATCAGCCAGGAAGATTGCCGTCAGCAATGAGTGACGCTTTATCCAATCAGTTGAATGTCTTATAAGGGGAAGTGATTTCAGCATTCAGAGAGAATTTCCCAACTGTCTTTGGACAGCTAGCATCTCCCGGAAACTCATCAAGGACCTTCATTGGGCTTTCATCAGAGCCCCTGGTTTGCAGCTTGCGGAACCTGGGCTTGTGCATCCCCACGGTCACGTGAGAGACTCATAAAATCTCATACTATTGACAGATATTCTCCTGTTGCTTCTGTTTCCCTAGAGAACCCTGACTAATACATTTGCTAATGATCACTTTTAAGTGAAGATGATAAATTTTGACTGAATTTCTAGAGGCACAATAGAAGGTAACCAAAGAAAAAGAAAAGGGGGGAGGGGTTAAAAACATCATTAGAAGAGTGAATCCATTTTAAGAACCTCAGTTTGACTTGGGATCTGGAAACTTAAGGCAAGCAAACAAAAAATGGATCCCCAAAGTCACAATTCTGAGGTTCCTTCTCATTTTCAATCATCACAGTAAAGAGTATTCCTGTATTCTTTTCAAAGCAATTCCTAAGAACAATGAAGAAAATTCTTACAACCTACTTACGGAGAGGCTTTAAAATTATATTTATGGAATGATCTACCTACTCAATTATACTTTTTCTTTCAAAAGTTTTTCTAAGTTAGGGGGCCTTAAATAGCTTTCTAACTTGATGATACCAGAAAATCAAATTTAGTAGCATCCATGACAATTCCAAGATTCAAAATAAGCTTAAAATAAAGGTTATCTGAAAAAAAGAAATATAGAAATATAAATCCATATGTGCTCATCTCCAGTGTTAATTCTCAGAAACAAATTTCTTGGGATCAAATCCCATCTCTAGTACTTATTAGCTGTGTGACTGTGGGAGAAGTTATTTCATCCCTCTATGCCTCGTTTTCCTCACCTGTAAAATGCAGATAACACTAATACTTATCTCATAGGGCAGTTGTGAAGAGTAAATGATAAAACCATCACTAATATTTACTGAGCACTGAGGTTGGGGCACTGTGTAAAAAAGGGCTTTATATGTGTTAAATGTAATCTTATCACTGCACATAAACACTTAGCACAGTGCCTGGCACATAATAAGCACTCAATCAATATTACCTATTATCATAATGGTATTTTCAAAAAAGGAAGGAAATACTCTAAAAATAGCAAAGACATAAACAGAGTGGTTATCAAAGTATATATATCACTGAAAATTCTCTATCAATTATTATATTATAGAAAAACCAATAGAATCAAACGTATTTTTAGAGTACTTACAAAAGTCTGTGAGCCTTTGGCTTCAGGCCATGAGAGAGTAACAATGTCTGAACCACCTTCCCACTGTAAACAACTAGAAAACTGGACTAAATATATGTGACAATTGTTTTCAGACACTGGAAAACCAACAGCACAGGATCAGGACCCTTGTATGAAGGGAAACAAATGGGGTTAAGTCCTATGATCTCCCCACTTCTCCAAGTGGAGGCAATCTTTGGACTATGACACAGGAAAGGTAAACCAAACAGAGCTTAGAAGTCACACTGGGTTGAAGAGACAGAGATCAGAGTTCAGAGAGACTGCAACACCTAGACTTTGGATAGCAGAGTACTGAGGATGAGGGAGCTATGCAGAGAAAGAACTCCAGAAATCTCCACAGGATCTCCTCAAATCTTCTGCACATGCATGGGTAACCTCATCAGGACAGGCAAAGAGCAACTTCTAGGTAAAGAAAGCAAGCTGGATAATTCTTGAGCTTACAGAGAACTGAGAAGTGTTCAGGTTCCTACCAGGCAAAATGGACAGAGCTCATGGAATACATAGGACTTTCATTAGAAACCTTTGAAGGGTAATGCCTCAGTGGGACCAAACTAGCCTTAAGAGTTAAGGCTAGGGAAGCGGCTGTGGCTCAATCAGTGGGGCTCCCGTTTGCCATGTGGGAGGCCCCGGGTTCGGTTCCCGGGGCCTCCTGGTGGGGGCGGGCCCGCCGGCACGGTGTGGTTGGCTGGCCCAGCGAGCGCAGGCAGCAGGAGGGGGATAGATGAATAAATAAATAAAATCTTTAAAAAAAAAAAAAAAAAAGAGTTAAGGCTATTCTTGGTTTGTCCTAATACAGATGAAAAGTAAGCTTCCAAATGACCAAAGTGACTTATAAATAACTGCCTTCATAAACAAAGTCTATTATTCTTTAAAGGAATGGAATGTCCAGAACTCAACAGCACAAAATTTGCAATGTCTAGCAGCCAATAACAAAGAAGCTGGCACCTGACTAAGAGAAAAATCAGTCAATAGAAACAGAACCCAAAATGACAGAGAGGATATAATTAGCAGACATTAAAATAATTATTACAAATACATTCAAGAATTTAAAGGAAAATATAAACATGAGGAGAAGAAAAATAAAAGGTATTTAAAAGAACTAATTGGAACTTCTAGAGATGAAAAATAAAATACCTGAAAAAAATTATCATATGAGATTACCGGCACAAAAAACACTATGGAACAACAACAACAAAAATCAGTGAACCTGAAAGCACAGCAACAGAAATCATCCAACATGGAGCACACAGAGAAGAGAAAAAAAGGGGGGGGGGGGGCGCGTGGGGGCGGAAGGGAGAAAAAAAGAACTAGTAGTGGCTTATTGACCTATGGGGCAATGTTAGGCAGTCTAAAACACACATAGTTCAAGTTCCAGGGGAAAAAAGGGGGAGAGGAGTAGAAGGAAAATATTTGAAGGAAAAATGGCCAAAAAATTTCCAAATTTGGCTAAACCTACAGATCCAAGGTCAACATAATCTAAGCACAGTAAGTAAAGAAAACCAAACTAGTGATTTGGTTTATCAATGACAACTAGTGATAAAGAAAGTACAGCAGTACCTCAGTAACTCATCACTAATTGGTTCCAGGAGGCACAATGAGTACCAAAAATGATGAGTACCAAACAAATTTTTCCCATAAGGAATAATGTAAATAAAGTTCCCAAACTAAAGACAATGCACATTTTTAAGGCAGTATGTAAAAAGATAGGGTTGTGTATCATAACTTTATGTGAGAAATTAATCTAAAAATTAATAAATACTTAGAGTAAAAAAAATAAAAATTTCATTTTACCTGTACTGAGAAGAGCCCATGGCCTAAGAGGATGGTGGGAGGAGAGCGGTGAGGAAAAGTTACATAGAGTGTTGGTTGGAAAGAGAGTACCCCTCCAATAGAACACTGGGCACTTGCACTTCAGGTGTTCTTTCTCTTTTCTGCCTTTTTTCAACTCACACCACAGGCTCTGACATACTCTTTGCCACCAACACTAAAAACTTATCCAGCGAAGACAGCTTCTGTCTTCTTTTCAGAATTCCTCGAAAGTGTGAAATTGTTTGGTCATTCAATAAATTCACATTTCTGCTTGTCAGAGCTTTGTCTGGATGGTACTTCTCCATAAAGTTTTGAACTTCTGCCCATTTTGCACACATTTCTTTTATCAAGGAACTGGGGACATCCTCCCTTATCTCCTCCTCACCTGAAGAAATCTCCTCAGCCCCCTCTTGTTGCGGCTCCTTCTGTGGTTCCTGCAGCTCCTCAGGGCTGAGCTCTTCACCATGTTCCTCCACTGGCTCCTCCACATCAGCAGCATCAGCCTCCAGACCCATGGAGTGGCCCAAAGATATAACATCCTGCACAACTGCACCCTCTGCACCTGCAGGTTTGGGGACGGCCTCAAACCCTTTCAAGTCTCTCTGAGTCACAGCTTCTGGCCACAGATTCTTCCATGCCGAATTCATTGCCCTATAAGAAACTTCGTTCCAGGCCTTATCAATAAGGTTAAGGCAGTGTAGGATATTGAAATGCTCCTTCCAGAATTCTGTGAGGGTCAACCAGGTGTCAGAGGTGATCTCAAAGCACCTCTGGAAAAGTGCCTTGGGAAGTTTGAAATGACCTGCTTGTCCATGGGCTGGATGAGAAGGGTAGTATTGGGGGGCAGGAACCTTAAAGTGATGAAGCTGAACTCCTCCAGTAAGTCATCCTCCAAGCCTGGAGGGTGGGCAGGCACACTGTCCAAAAGTAGGAGAGTTTTCAAAGGCGAATCTTTCTCCAGCAAATATTTTTTTCACTGAGGGACCAAATACGCCATTTATCCACTCAGTGAAAAATTGCCTTGTGACCCAAGCTTTGCTGTTTGCCCTCCACATTACACGGAGTTTGCTTTTTATGACATTATGCTTCTTGAAAACTCACCTATGACAGACTAGTAAAGGCTTGAGTTTTAAGTCCCCACTAGCATTCCCACACAATAGAGTGAGTCTGTCCTTCATTGGTTTGTGGCCTTGTAATGCCTTCTCTTTTGTGATGTAGGTTCTACTCAGCACTTTTTTCCAAAAAACTTCAGACTCATCACAGTTAAAAACTTGGTGGGGAATAAAACCCTCAGTCTCCACATAGTCTTGAAATTCACTGATGAATTCATCAGCAGCCTTTTTATTAGCACTTGCTGCCTTGCCATGCCTCATGACACTATGGATGCCAGTCCTCTTTTTTAAATTATCAAACCAGCCATGACTGGCCTTAAAAACTTCATCACTCGGTCCCAGTTTGTTTTCAAAAGATTGGCATGCAACACTTTTGCTTTTTCACATATCATGGCTTCTGATACACTGTCGCCTGCTAACTGCTTCTCGTTTACCCAAATTAATAACAGCTTTTCAACTTCCTCAATGCTGCTTTGTTACTGCTTTAACTCCGTTTGTAACATCAGTCTTTTTTATTATATGCTTCTTTATTCTTAATGATGGTGGAGACCATTGTTCTAGGCATACTGCATTCCCCAGCAAGATCAGTAATGAAAATACTGCTTTCATATTTACCTATTATTTCTTTTTGTTGTTGTTCAATGGTGGTGCGAAGTAATTTTCTTTTCTGCTCAGCACAATCACTGCTCATTTTCTTAGGAACAATGATGAGGAAAAAAAATGCAACAATACACAAAATGACCACAGAAGCTAAGACAAGATGGCAATGGGCTGTGCACAGGGCAAGAGCTACTGCGTGACTAACGCGTGACCCTGTGTTTTGGCTAGAAAGGGTAGCAAGTCATGAGGAAACCAATACCAACAAGTTCTAGCTCGCACGTCAAGTACCAAACAAACAACGAGTACCGGGACAAAATTTTCATGTCAAAATGCGTCAGGTACCAAATTTGATGAATTTCAAAGCAGTCAAGTACCAAGGTATGACTGTATCTTAAAAGCAGGCAGAGAAAAAAAGAACACATTATATACAGAGGGAAAAAAATGATAACAGTAGATATCTCTTCAGAAACTATGCAAGTAATAAAACAATGGAGTGGTATGTTTAAAGTGCTGAAAGGAACTGTCAATTTAAATTTCTATACTCAGTGAAAAGATCTTTCAAAAATAAAGATGAAGTAGAGATGTTTTTCAAGCTTAGAAAGCTAAGAGAATTCATTGCCAGCAGACATGCACTACAAGAAATACTAAAGGAAGTTCTTGAGGCAGAAGGAAAATGATAACAGATGGAAACTTGGATCTACAGAAAGGAATGAAGAGCACCAGTAGTGGTAAATATGTAGGTACAGATAAAAATAATTTTTCTCATTTTAAAATTTCTTTAGAAAATATTTGCTAATTAAAACAAAATGATAATAATGTATCATAGGGTTTAAAATGTATGAAAAGTAAAAGATAGCACAACAATAGCACAAAAGATGGGCGGGGACAAATAGAAATTCAATGTTGTAAGGTTCTAAGATTAAAATGAAACATTATAATATTAAGTTAAAGATGCATATTTAAAACCCTACAGCAACCATTAAAAAAACCACACCACAAGAAACAGAGGTATAGATAATAAACCAAAAGTGGAGATAGAAGTGGGACACTAAAAATACTCAATTAGTCCAAAAGGAGGCAAGAAAAGAAGAGAAAAGAAAAAGAGATGTGCAAATAGAGAGCAAAAAGGAAGAAGAGAAAGTCTTAACTGGATGGGGAAATGGTGCCAAAGGAGGGAGAAAGAACAGTATTTTTGTTTGCCAATGGAGATGGACTCTAGTGCACAAAGACAGGGGTTGATCTTTGATGGGAACAAACATGCATTCATAGCAATGAAAGAAAATGGCAGATTTTGTGAGTAGGTAGGTAGATATGGAAATTTTCTTTGATTACTTCATTGTTCTAAGTGAAATAAGAGGCACAAACAGCTAAGAATGAGAATGGGGGAGGAATTATTGGAAAGAGGCCAATTCTGAATTAGGTTGTACACTTGAAATTTGCCTTCCTATGGTTTATATCCTAGGATTCCATACTCCAGCAAAGCATTATCACTTATTACACTCTAAATGGATAACTAAATGTCATGTTTCAAATGATGCCCTATGAAAGAAGGTCTGAAAGAATAAGGAGCAAGAATCTATTTCCAAGAACTCTACCCAAAACAAGAATGACTCCCTTTAAATTCCTGAGTAATATCCTAGACTACCTGCATTGAACAGGTATTGGATGCCCTGCTACATTACAGGCCTAAGTATCAGTGTGAAAGAGAAATGAGATTAATATAATAATAGTCCAGAAATTACTTCAGTTGTTAGTGATATTATATTCAAAGATTTAAAAATTCCTTCTAAATCTGAGGGCTCCAGTAGGAAGCAGAGGTGCTTAAACTGGCCTGCCTGACCTCAGGGAACAGTTTGTCCAGTTTTGTGTGTGTGTTTTTAGCAAAAAGTATTGTTACCTAATTGGTGTAACTGGGAGCTCTAAATCTAACCATCTGCCTACTTCCACTCCATCCAGGAGACATAATAGCAGATTTGGATCAATTTGTAACCTCTGCTGAAGTTGCAGGTAATTATTATTAGCTGTTCAATTTTATTTCCACAAAAAATTATATCGCAAACTAAATTATCTTGAAAGATTACTGTAAAAGGACTATATGCCCGTGACATACATTTGTATCACATCTAATAATCACACATCAAGCTTGATCTTGGCTTTTTTGTCAATAAAAAGATTAATGCAGGATGTTCATACACTGATTTAGAAGCCTGTTAAAAGGAATCTTCCTATTTTGAATGCTTTCTTTGGCACAGACCTGCTGGACATTCCTTGAACTTTATTAAGAAACACGACCTACTTTGAAATTTTTTCATTTAATAACTAAATAAACAGAAGTAAAAATCTACCTAGGAAGGAGAGGCCTTATTGCCCCCCCCCCCCCTCCACACCAATCAGGAAGAGATTTCAACAGGTGGCAAAGAATATATTTTGTTTGACTTTCCTTTAGAGCTACAATTCTAAATTATCTCTTTGACGTGGGTCCTATTATTATTTCAGTTTCACAGATAAAGAAACTGAGGCATAGAGCTGTGAGCTGTCCTCATTTGCCCAGGGGTGACCCAACTAGGCAGTGAGAACTGTCACCCTTGATAGCCTTTGTTCCCAATTCCCGGGTTCACTATTCACTGCTGCATGATGAGGACTCAGAGGGCATCAAGGACAGATGGGGAATGCTGACTGGGCAGAGCTGTACAGAGCTGAAATATGACTTCAGAACTATAAAAATTAATTGGGGAAAAACCTAGAATCAATGGAAGAGGTACTTGTTTTAAATAACCCCAATTAGAGGTGAATAGCCCAAGCAATGTTTGTTTTATATTAATATAATACGGATGTGCTTCTACAATAATTTGAAAAAATGCCATTGATTAGAAAAAAGTGATGTAGAAAGTGATAAACCACAACACTTGCATGTCTGCAATATAATTTCAAAGACTGTATTATGTCATTTTATACTTTCTATAATTTTAATTATCAACTTAGGAGCATGTTGAACAAAGTATCAAAACACAGTAATTACAAAATTAAAAATTGTGTTGACTAGAAGTTAGAACTCTAATATTTTAATAATCAGATGCTAAGTATTATTCTTGTTACAATATTCAATTGGTAAAGTGCTAGCAAATACAGTGGAAAATAGACAATGTTTCTAGATAAATTATTGGCATCTAAAATTAATGATACCTAATTAAAAAGCAGAGATGAGAACCATGAATTCTTCTGAAATAATAAATCATCAAAATGTTAAGACTCTAAAAATATTTCTATATTAAAATTCCCTTATAGTAACTCATGAAAAATTAACTTCAAAAACATTTTATTTTATGTACTGGCTTTTATTAATTTTTAGTAATGGAAATTATGCTTTACAAAAGTAATTATGATAATGATTTTAGTATATATGTTCACTAAATGATTCATCCGCAGCCTCTTGGGGGGGGGATATAAAATACACTCTGATAAACTCTGAGAATATATGAAAATTTTTGCAAGATAGGTTAAAAAAAAAAAAAAAAAAAAAAAACCCACATCGTGATGGCCTACAGCATAGCCTAAGGTTTAAGTTTCCAAAGAGAATTCTCCGGGGCCCTAGAATAGTGATCAGATTAGCCGCAGTAGCCTGGAAAACCTGAGCCTTTTGGAGTGAATTCTAATACTCATATTTCATCAGGTTTTCATTATTTTGTTTTACAATTTCTTTTTAATTTGGGGCTCCCTGATGTTTGGCTTATTTGAAAATACTGGTCGCGCTGAATATCTGGCTTTCGTTTTTGTATAAAACATGCAGAAAAGTCCGAGTTTGAGCCAAAACAAAACAAAAAACATGCGCCGCAGAGTCAAGGCGGAAAAGTAACCCAGCAGGCCGCGGTGAGGGGGCCGGTAGTTCCAGCAGACACTCCTCGCCGTCTGCGGGCCGGGTCGGTCGGCGGCGGCACCCTGCCTGCTGGCTGCGCCCCCCGCGAGGGCTGGGCCGAGCAAAAGTGCCGGCGACGTCCGGGGCCAGAACTTGGGAGAGGGCTGCGCGGGGACCCGCCACGCGGCCGGCCGGGAGGAAGCCCCGGGCCCCGCGGGGAGCGGCAGCAGGGCCGGGAGGGCGCCCGCGCGACCCGGAAGCGCCGCCGCCGGAAGTGCCGCCCCCGCCCCCCTCCGCCGGCCCCCGCCCGCGGTGCCACCCCCTCCTCTCCCCGCCGCACCTGGGTCCGCCGCGCAGGCCTCTCTGCGGTTGGGAACCGGACAGCTCCGGCCAGGGCCGGGGGAGGCGGAGGGCGGAGAGCAGCCCCGGAGGCCGCGGTCCCGAGGTCCGGCGCAGCGCCCGCCGCCTCCTGACCCACACGGCGGAGGCGCGGGGGAGGAGCCCGCGGCCACTGGTCCCGCCGCTCCCGCCCCTCAGCGCGGGGGGTACGACTCACCCCCGGCGGGCGCCCAGCGCCCCCCTTTACTAAAGAAGAAAACCGTGCCCCCCTGGACGCCGTGGCCCGCACTGGACATTGTTGCTCGGATGCCGCCTCCCCTCAAGGACCGACCGTCTCTGCCCCCGAACACTGCGCGCTTGTCCCTGCCAGCGCGCCCCCGTCCCCTGTCACTCCTGCGTCTCACGAGCATCCCCTTCCCGGCCACTCCCGCGGCCCAGACCCACCCGCCTTTTCCCCACCATAACACTTGTTTGGCGCCCAACTTTGAACACAGAAGTCTTGCAGTAAACTAATCTCCTCTACTTCTGCAGCCAGGTTTTGCTAACCTCACTTTCATTTACGTTCCCTTTTAATGCGTAAAAATCCCACTCAACCTTTCTGAGTCGCCTTCAGGTAAAAATCACTATCTCCTGAGAATGCCCAACATTCGAAATTGTACCCAGCCGCACTTTCTGTGGCTTGTATGATGCAAATGAAACGAAGTTCTCCAAAATAAACTTAAAACACACTCCTTGTCTGTGTCACCCTTATCTTGAGCATTATTACCCTAAAGGAAGTCTCCATAGAATTTATTTACAAAATTCTCCACCAATGTACTGAGCAGAATTAAAAACGGATACAGTCCTATTTATTAAAAAACATCTCTGCTTTATAAAAAAAAGATAAGGCTAATTTTACAGTCCATACAACATTACTTTTTTTTTTTCTTTTTTTTTTTTTCTTTAACATTACTTTTTAATGGGGATTCGAGGGCTCTAGAACCTAAGAATGTAAGCAAGCATTTATTTTTATTTTTTTAAATTTTTTGCCCTTAATCAAGCTGCATTCAAGACTAGGTAAGCCTATGCAAGATAATTTTATTAATAAATAGTTCAATTGTATTTAGATAAGCTTTGGGAAAGAGCAGACTAATACTTAACCTCTCAGTTCCCACAAATTTGAAACTAGTAAAACATTCCCTTCTACATAACCACTTTCACTCCCATTTAATTATGGTTTTCAAAGATTACAGTATAATGCTAACATTTGCTTTTATTTTAACCAGAATATAATATGTAAACCTGTCATGCACGGTGATAGTAGATTACTCTCTTAACAAGAATTATATACAGAAGAAACTTTATTGTCTCTTCAATAATATAAAAGACGCTTAAACCACCTTGAGATTCAAGCACACAAGGAGAATCACAGAGTTGTTCACTGCTGCATTCCCAGCACACAGTACAAAAGGCCTTCAATAAAAATGAGTGTGGGTTGAGTACAAGGCCTTACCAACTCACAGCTCCAAGAGAAAGACCACAGCTGGTATTGACCTACTCTTTCTTCAGGAAGTGGGTAAAATAGCTGGACCCTTTTTGTATTCCTGTCTAGCACGCTCCACTGCCTGCCCGTCCAATACCTTTCATTCTATTCCTTCACCAATAAAAACTGAGGGATAGAAACTCAGAACCATGTTAGCCACTGATCTTGGGTAAAGTTGAAAATAAAGAGCAAGGAGAGCTCCTCTCTTTGCCAGTCACTGTTGCAGGGATGACTTTTTAAAAAAAAGACTCTGCCTCCTCCCCACTAGGAGTGTACACGCTATTGAAGCTTCTAAAGGGGTAAAGCACATCTTAAAGTTGCTGTTATTCTTCACATCTAGTCCAGCATTACACTTTTGCAAGAGCACAGATTCTTCACAGTTGTCTTCACCTCCTTCTCCAGCTTTTCCCACCACTTCCACCAGGCGTCACCCTAGTCTTCAGCTATAGCCCAAATTACCTGATTATCTTCCCCCAAAGCCACTCGTTTTCCAGACTTTGTCCTTTACATGCTGCTCCTTGTGCCTGGAAAGCCACCTCTCAAAAACCAAGCCATCTAGTTTAACCTACTGCCCTTTAGACGCTGCTCTGCACATCCTCCTCCTCCCCAAAAGCCTTTGTGGAAGGAGGAATTTTAATGAATACAAAACCTCTTCCTCTGCAGTCCAACACACCTCTCGCTACAATGTATTATAGTGCTTGGCCATTGACCATTGGGTCTGCGAAACTATGAATATCTTCCAGGCAAGAATGGCAGCACTTATCCCTGTACCCCTAGTCCTGGCATCGTGCTTGTCCTCTGTATTAGATCAATTTTTGAAAGAATTTCTTGGAAAGGAATATTATGCTCAAGGGAAAACAGGACATTTGTGTCCTTCATGTAGGAATGGTGTGAGAAGTGTGTGTCAAGGTATTTGGTTTTGATTTTGCTTTGTTAGTATATTCCCCACCCCCACCTCCCTTGGGATTTATCTAAGTGTTTTTATTTCCAGAAAGCAACTGAATGGCAGGTAGTTTTAGCCCTGTAATAGTTACCGATATGCTGTGTAGTTAACTACTCAGTCTTACAGCCTATATTCAAATCCTTTTCACCTGGCAAGTTGCCCAGTTACTAGACTATAATGGGAACATGAACTCTTTAGTTAGAAGGCAATCAAGCTTTCTGTCCCCATCCCCTTGAAAAAAATATGCTCTTCTATTTGTTAGAAATTTGATCTGGATTTTACTTTAAAGCTTAGGTATTAGTGATGCTGGTCAGATAAATAATTCCAAGGATGATTTTTTTTTTTTTTTTTTTTTTGCCCTTCAAATTTTCTAATTTACAATCTATTTCTTCACTTATGAAATGAGGATTGAGCTCTAAATATAATTAGTACCTCCATGTAATTCCCAACTCCTACCTCAAAACAGCAAAATCGACGTTCCAGGCTGAGGTTAAGGAAGTATTTTATTGCTAAAAAACTGGAGAAATTATTTAAAATTAAGAACAAACTTTTTTAAAAAGACAGAAAGAGGAAAGAAAAAAAAAAAAGGAAACTCTACGGCCTGGTTGTACAAGCAAGAGCAGTCCTGGAGGGTGGAGTTGTCAGCCAGCCAGGTCTTGTTGTTCATGTGATTATCTTAGTCTATCTTCCTAAGAATCCAGTGAGGTAAATTATGGCATTATCTCAGTTTTACAGGTGAGGAGACCAGGTTTAGAGAGGTAAAGAACCTTGCTTCAGGTTAGTTGATTTTAGTGGCAATAATCGATCTTAGCTTTGAGAGCCTTCCCTTTTAACTACTCCCCAGCAGTCTACCTCGACTGCCAGGGCCCGCTGTTGCTACTCCTCTTGAAGGGAGCTCTCCATAAACCTGCCTTAAGCGCATCACACAATATTGTGACATCTCCCACTTTTAGTACTTATGGTTCGGTCTTCGTTGCTCCTCTTAGAGGAGGGACTGAATCCTCAGAACTGAACTCTTAGTCCCTGGACGAATTCTTCATGAGCATTTGCCACTATGTCTAACCCACAGGGTATAAAATTATGGTGTATCTACCATCAAGTTAACTTTAGAGTTGAGGAGAATAGGGAAAAATACAGTGAATAAAGTAAACAGATTCTGTTTTTGTTTTTTTTTAATTTGGGAGCTCTAGAACACAAGAAAATTTACCAAAACAGTCTGAAAAGACAATTCCGATTAAACTGGAACTTCCAAGGGAAAAATGCTTTCTTTGGAAAAAGTATGAGGAAAAGTTTATTAAATATTTTCATGAGACTAAGGGATTAGTACAGTAAGTTATTAATCAATTAAATACAATAAAATGGTTGGCCCACTGAACTGAATGGATCAAAAATGCTATTTTGGAAAAATATGTATGAAAGAAAAATTAGCAGTAATACTTGTATAATACTACTAAGTAATTCAATGTTGAAGCAATTTATTAAAGTATAACTACTTCATTAAGATATAACATTCTTATTGGAAGCTTTATATTTTGTTAGAAATTTTAATCTTTATTCAATGAAGAAACAAACATTTTCAGAAAGGCATATATTTTGCCAGATTGGTACTAACCTTGTTCAGTGGCTATTAGCTGGTCTTCTGTGAAGCTTCAACATAGGAATGAAGTTATAAAGATTCAGAAGTTGCAGAAGATTGTGTAAGTCACATTCTAGTAAGCCTTTCAAAATACAGCCTTGGAGATCCTCTAAAAGGAAACTAACAAATTCAAAGTAAAGAGTAATTTTGCCTCTCCCTCCTGCATTCTTTCTTCATCTGAGAGAAAACACTCAGGGACGACACTGACAGAATATATATCAACTTCACAAGCCAAGGTTAGTTTCATTGTTTAGGACAGATTAAAAATAAGGTTGAACATCTGCTAGTTAGACAAAATATTGTTACAAGATATGTATGTAAAAAGTAGTTAAAATAATTGGATAACTTAAATTATATACAATAACTAGAATAAAAGATTTAAGATTGGACTTGTGTGGTAAGTCAATTTTACATGATATTCCCCTGGAAAAAAAATTTCAGTTAGCAGTTTTTCAGACCTATTTCCACAGACAATACAAGAAAAAGTAATTCTTCCCTTAAAAGTGGATCTCTTTTAAGAAATTGCTTTGTAGATAGAGAGAGCCTCTTGAAATGGAAATCTACAGAGGGGATCTATTCTATGCTGCAATAGGACATGCTAATTAACCAACCATTTTAAAAACTTTTCCATTTTATTAAAATTGCATTCCTATCATTATAATCAAGACACATATTTGGACTTTCATTCAGAGAAGTGAATCTAGAAAAATATGAAAACTGAAATTCATCACTGCAATGATTTTAGAGGAAAAGCTGTCTCATAAAATGAGTGATCCAAAGTAATTGTGGTTTGATTGTTTGGAACTGGGAATATATTTTACAATAAAAATTATGCTGTAATGGTGGCTAGTTTCTTAAGTAAGCCCATAAAATTCTTTATAATATATATAATAATGTACAGTATGGTTTTCAATTGAATTCTAACTCTAAAGTCCTGACGTCATCATGTCTGTTACTGTTACAATGGCCTTACGTGCTTCCACTTAAAAAAAAAAAAAAGGTGGACTTGTTCCTTGTAGCTCTCCCAGCTGAAGCTATCTCTTTTAGTCTGCTAGGCTCCCAAAAGCAATATACCAGAAATGGGTTGGCTTTTACAATGGGAATTTATTAACTTACCAGCTTACAGTTCTGAGGCTGTGAAAATGTCCAAATCAAGGCATCATCAGGCGATGCTTTCTTCCCAAAGACCGGCTGCCAGCAAGCCTGGACTCTTCTGGCACATGGCAAGGCACATGGTGGTGTTTGCTGGTCTCTTCTTTCTTTTCTGAGTTTCATTGCTTTCAGCGTCTTGCTTCTGTGGCTTTTTCTTTCTCTCTCTGCATTCATCCTGTTTATAAATCAGTAAAAGGATTAAGGCCCACCCTGGGCCGTGCCTTAATTGAAGTAACTTAACCAAAAGGCCCCACTGACAACAGGTTTACACCAGCAGGAATGGATTAGCTTTAAGAACATACTTTTCTGGGGTCCATACTGCTTCAAACTATCACACAATCCAATGAAAAGAGAAATCCCATCCTCCATCTATGGCATCTGCTTTCCAGCTAATGGAAATAGAATTCCTCCTACCTCCAGCCACAGTCTCTGACAGGTTTCCTACAAGAGAAGAACTACCCATGTAGCCACAGGGCTCTCTGACTCTCTCACAGGAGGCAAAACAACACTTCAACCATCTTTAAAAAAAGGACAATTCTGATCGTAATGGCATTTACACCTTCTCAGTAATGAAAGCCTCCCATTTCTCAGACAGAAGGGTTCTGAGAGGAACCTTTGTCCTGAGCTTAATTACCAGCCAGTCACTCACAAATACAGGTAGCATAAAATTACAAGTAACTAAGGGGATGTCTGCATTTAATAAGTGAAAAACAGCTAATAAGCTAATTTGAATAATTTAAATATTTCTTTATTAAAAATGCAGTATGACTTTACAGAGTGACAGCCTAAAATATTATCATAAAATATTTCATTGTGAGAATCCAATTTTAGATATTAAGGCATTTTAATTGTTTTCCTTTGCTAAATGCTTGTGATTATGGAGACATGACTATATATAGGTAGCCCTATTTCTCCTCTTTTTAAGATGTAGGAACTGGAAAGATCTTTCATCAAAATAATCCATTGCTACAGCGGCTTAGGTTATGGCGTATATTTACACCAGACATCAAATACCTAAATGAAAAATTCAGTTGATGATGCCTATCTTTTAAAATACTTTCTTTCACCAATTAGCCTTCCTAAAAACCTTTCATTAACCCTTCCCTCTCCCATGTTACTTCCTTATCTCAAGCCCTTCACTACCAAATACTTTAAAAGTTTCCACTTACAAATTCCACTCCCTGACCTTCCACTTCTCAGGCCACTGCAGAAACCACTGCAACAAAATTGCTCTCACCAAGGAGAACAAAGACCTCCTGACTCAGTGGCTTTTGATCTCTTTAAGAGATCAATCTTAAATCTCTTTAAGGTTTCTCAATCTCGGCACTATTGACATTTGGGGCCAGATAATTCTTTGTTGGGGGGGCCTGTCCCATGCGGGTGCAGGAGCAGCATCCTTGGCTTCTACCCACTAGATGCCAGTAGCACCTCCTCCCGGTTATAACAAACAAAATATCTCCGGATATTGCCAAATGTCTCCTGGGGCACAAAATCACCCCAGGCTGAGAACCACTGCCTTAGAGCAATGGATAATGTTGGTTTCCCCCTCCTCTTCAAAAATCCCTTCTCCATTGCTTTTCACTTCCCCCAGGTTCTACTTTCCAGCATGGTTATTTGAGAAATACCTCCAAATACTTCTAGACAATTCCTTGCTGTGTACTGAACACATCGTGCTCTTTCAAACGTCCTGTTTCCATAGCTGTGACTGCCCCACTTCATCATCTGGTGAATCTCCATTTCCATACCCAGCTCTTAGAGCACTCCTTTTCTTCTGTGCTTCCCAAGTAATTTAGATATTCCACTGTAGCACAAAGAGAGCTGTATCGTGATTACTTTTTTTAGTCCACCTTCCCCATTAAACTATGATCTACTCAAGAGTAGTGTCAAAATAGAATTTTCAAAAAGTTAAAATCATGACTCTCATATAGTTATAGAATGATCATTTCACATATTTTATTCAACTTGTTAATAAGGGGACCAGTAAAATGGCAATGCTGGTTCAAAATTGAGAATGCGAGAAACAAGAGTTACTGAGACCACCAGGAAGGCAATCCTGAAGTAAGCTGCTAAGTTACAGGCAAAAGTGGTAATGTCCTACTCACGACAATAAAAAACTGTAAACTTTGGGCTTATCTTTCCTTCCAGATAGAAATTATTTTCATATGTACCAGACAAGATCTATTAGTTAACACGTAACTTCATAGAATCTGAGCCCTTATTTAATAGTAAATAGGAAAGTTAAATGTAGGTACATTCTCCTAGAGAATGAAATAACACACAGGTAGGCTTGTTTAGCAATGCCCAGACATTGAAAGAATATACTTTTTTAATTTCTAAATTTTGGATAATTTTTCTTAAAAGCATGAAACATATCATACTCATTTTTCTAATCCCAGTACTTGACATCCAGAAATATATATATATATTTTTAATTATTTTTAATTATTTATTTCTCCGGCCGCCCGCCCCCCGGGCCCCCGGCCCTTGTTGTTTTGCGCTCGCTGTCTGTTCTCTGTGTTCTTCTGTGTCAGCTTGTCTTCTCTTTAGGCAGCACCAGGAACTGATCCTGGGACCTGGAGTGAGAGAGAGGCACTCAATCTCTTGCACCACCTCAACTCCCTGGTCTGCTGTGTCTTTTATTGTCTCTCCTCTGTGTCTCTTTTTGTTGCGTCATCTTGCTGCGCTTAGCTCTCCACCCTGGCCAGCACTTCTGTGCATGCCAGCATCCCCCGTGGGCCAGCACTCCGCATGGGCCAGAATTCCGTTCAGGCCAGTTTGCCAAGCAGGCCAGCTTGGCTTTTACCAGGAGGCCCCGGGAATCAAACCCTGGACCTCCCATATGGTAGAAGGGAGCCCAATCACTTGAACAACATCCATTTCCTGCAATATGTATCTTGAATGAGCGGAAAGACAGATTGAGAGATAAATTAAAATGTTTAGTTATCTGAATTGTTCACTTTTCAACCAAAAGGTTTGGCAAATCCATATGTTATCAGAAAGTGTGATCGCTTTCTGCTCCACTTCCTGGTTGTACTCCAGCTCCCCAAAGTGGGCTTGAGCCCTGCTCTGAAATCCAGCCTGCTTGCCTGAGCATTTACAACCAACCCAGCTCTTGCCAGTTTTTTTTTGTTTTGTTTTGTTTTGTTTTGTTTCTGAGAGATGAAACCATGCCCTTTTTTTCCAGCTACCAGTCTTACTTGAATTAGGAGCCCCGGCATCCTCCAGCCTTTGGTAGATACTTTCTGTCACTGGCCTGCGAAAGCTTCTGTGGTTCACAGACCCTTACATTGTGCCTGCATCGCCCACATTTAGAACTCCTGGTGTCCGTCCCAGCGAGGCACGTCTGAGTTTGCTACACCCCTGAGCACTGGGGACTGGCTTCTGTACAGTCTCCCTTCACCCAGGCCCCACCTACCCTGCTCAGCCCCAACTTATTCAGCTTTCCCTGGCAGTTGCTCTTGAACCTCAGAATACCTTAAAGCACTTGCTCCCAAACTTTGCTGCACCCTGGAATAAGATTAGAATCACCCAGGGAGCTTTCAAAAAAATCCTCATGCCCAGGCCAATTAAATTAGCAGCTGTGGGGGTGGGACCCAGGCATCAGCGTGATTCTAGTGTAGAGCTGCTGCTGAGCACAGTGCCTTAGGCCACAAGAACAGCAGCCCCAGCAGTGGTCAGGAGAGTCCTCCCGAATTAGCCTGGGGCTGCAGAATGAGCGAGCGCAGGGAACTGGTTGTGGGGTCGCCCAGGACTAGGGAGAGCTAAGGCAAGTTGGGGTTGAGCTTAAGTCATCGGAATGGAAAGTGAGGTACAGGTAGTGAACGCAGAGGTACTCTTCTGGGGCCCTAGCATAGTGATCAGCCGTGCTTTGGGGGGGAGGATGCCCTTCCCATATGTAACAACCTGCCTTTCTAGGCAACCCTGCATGGTTCTAACTCTCAAGGGTACCTTGTCCTGAATGGATTAAGATTAACAAAAGCCATGAAAAGAGGGATGAAACCTTAAGCATGCTTTTTTTTTTTTTAGGTTGGCTAAGACCAAGTAAGGGAAGCGGCTGTGGCTCAATCAGTAGGGCTCCCGTTTACCATATGGGAGGCCCCAGGTTCGGTTCCCGGGGCCTCCTGGTGAAGGCAAGCCTACCCGCATGGCGTGGTTAGCTGACCCAGTGAGCACAAGCAGCAAGGGGGGTATAAATGAATAAATAAATAAAATATTAATAAAAAAAAAAAAAAAAAAAAAAAGACCAAGTAAGACAGCTTACAAAGGAAAACACCCTCACAGGGAATGAAACATGAAATTGTAGGGAAGTTTAGAAAGAAGAAAAGAAGTTTCCAAAAACAAATGTAAACTTTTTACTTCACTCCACAGATCTACATTTTGCCTAAAGCTAGCCCTGTTTATCCAACTATTCTCATCAAAATGTTACTACCCAGGCTTTGGAATTCTTTCTAAATATATGTATACTTTACAATGTTTGGGTGGCTCTGGTCTCTGCTGTGCAAAGCCCACTCAACCAGGTAAGTGACATTTGAAAGTCTGGGGTTCTTAGTGCATGTAAATTTCCCAAGGTACTTGCTGATTATGTGGATTCTCTGACACCAAGCTCTCAGATTCTTCATTCTGAGCTGGGACTCAGGAATTTGCATCGCAAAAAATTATCCCACTTTGGACCACCTTTTGAGAAACACTGCAGGAGTTGTGTGGGTGAAAATCTACTGATAAATTTCTAAAGTAAAATGAGATCAGGTAGCCTCATTCTAGAGGAAACACTCTTGATTCTGTTCTTTTCTGCATTCATTTTTGGTCTTTTATTTTTAAATGCCAGAAAGGGACTTGAAGACTATGTTGAAAGAAACCAAATGAAATTCTGGTTTTGGAAATTGGTACTTTATTAAGGTTTCGCCTTAGTTTCTCCTGTCAAAGAGCGGGAGCCGTGAGAAAACAGTTCCCTACTTTCTTCAGAGTGGGTTCCCTCTTATGACAGGTGCGCCCTGGGTGTCTGGCAGCACTCAGAGCCCACGTGCTCCTGCCAGCCTCCGTGGCCGGAAGTGAGCTGGTGACCACATGAGCATCATCTACTCCTTAGTCCCTGGCCAAAAGGTTCATTGTCATCATCCAGAGTAAGCATTTGTGTCCCAATGGTTCTCTGCTTGCCCAATTCCATTTCTCCCAGGTGTTAATTCTCAGGATGTGTATATACAGTGGACACAATGACAAATTTTATGCAAGAGGTATGAAAATACTTTCAGCTTCTTTTGTCAGTCACATAGCACTTTGCATTCATGGGGCCCTTCTGAGTGTTCAAAATATTTCCACGTGTTTGTGTTTGATCTTCACCCCAGACATCTGAGGTCAGTGGAGCAGATTTTTCATTTCCATTTTTGCAGATGAGGAAACAGAGTCTCAGAGGTTAAGTGTGATTTGTCCACAGTAAATAGAAGCTCAGAGCTCTTCACTTTCGATTGACAGCTCTCTCTGGGCTCTCCCTCTCAGGTCTACCTGTTGCCGGATTTTCTCTAGGCTCTTGGCTACATGACAAGAAATGAATTTTAAGTGCAAGCCAGTTCAGTTAGGCCAGTAGTTTATTAAGAAAACGAGAGAAGAGAAATGGGAGAGAATAACAGATTATGGGTCCCAGGTGGAGAGAGGCAAAGGACTGAAAAGGGTTAAAAAGGGTGGATTTACAGACTCAAGTCCCCATTACCAATTACAAGTCCCCATGTTTACTTGGGTGCAGGTCCAGGAAGGGCAGGGAAAGGGCAGAACAGGGCAAGAACAGGGCAAGGCAAAAAAGGGCTGACTCAGTTTCTGCACTTGCTCTTTCAACCACTAATTATTCTGACTCTTTGCTAAGAATGGGGGTGGAATCCCAGCTGTTTGCTGTTTTGATTGGTTACCCCACCCATCAGTTCTCCAGTGGCCCCAAAGGCAAGGCCCCTTCAGAATATCTGGGCTTTTCCTGATTCCAGAGGAAGTCCCGCTCAGAATGGGGAATTCTCACGAGGTTCTTCCAGCAACCATCTTGTGAGGTGTTTCCTGCAAGGAGGGTTCCCAAAGCCATGGCTGTGGTTTTTCTGCCAGATCCCAGATTCGTCTTATTCCCTAATCCAGCCTGCCTCGTAACTACCAGTGAAAATTTTAGTGCAAGTTGGCTGAACAGTGATAGGCAGGCTTAGGCCCAGACTGACTGCCCAGAAAGATAATACAGTGTCAGTTAATTTTTAATGTACAAAACAAGAAGTTCATTTTAAGTTTCCCTTTTATTCATTATTTATTGTACTTATAAGAAGAAACTTAAAAATATTAAAGACTAAAAATGCTAACCTTTATTAATAAGTGATTAGCAAAATGCTAGCTGCCTATAGAGATGCCAAGTGTTTTTTATGAAATGTCTTTGAAGTTTGGATTTCAAAGACTAATTTAAAATACTTTCATTATCTTCATCTGGCATTGATTTCAAGTTACCTTTAGATTATTTCTAGTCCTGTGCTTTGCTGGCAAATGCAATTTGTTTTCATCTTTGCTCTAAGGTTCTGTAGTATGTTTATAAATTCACAGACTTGGGGTTAGAAGGGACCTAGGGGGCCACTTAGATTGTCAAGAACCTTCAGGTGAGATTTATACTCCTAGGATTCTGCAAATAAAGCCAGAGGCTTTGGGAGTGGGGGCATTGTGCTCCCCGCTACTGAAGGAGCTTGGTGAGGGGGAGGGGGAAGCTGCTGCACTTTACCCAGGTTGAGCAAGCAATTTACTCAAGGGGCACCTGGGAATAGCTGACAAGGAAAACTTAAGTTTGCAGGTTCAAAACACTTGAGTAACTGGAAATTTACTTTTCAAACTATCGTCCCAATTTCTAACAACTGTTCTTATAAAAAGTAAGAGCCTCTTGAAGCATATCTCAGGAATAAGCTAAATGATAAACTTTGGCAGCCTTTGAATTTATACCAGAAGCAGCAAAGATAGGGAAGGTCCGCATTTCCTCAAATGAATCACTGAGAAACCATTCTTCAGATTTCAACTCAAAGCAAATATGCCTCTCTGTATTTTTGGTTTGTTCTGAACACTAGAAAATGGTTTAGGCACTTAGACTAACCTTTCTGAGATCACCAATTAGATCATTGAATTAAGTTACATAAGGAATAATTCATCAAGCATTATGGTAGGAAGAGGAAAAGTAAAGAGGAGGAAAATCTAGAAAGAGATGGGTGTCGTAAAAAATAGTATAGAAGCTGCCCATTCTGTCTACGTGTATTTTTCAATATCTAAACATCCATCATAGTATTTTATTGGATCTGTCATGGTAGTACACAAAGGCCTTCTGAAAGTACAAGCAAAATGGGCACTAGAGGAATCCATATCAGGAGCAGAACTAGAATTGGAGGCAAGGCAATGGGAGGATGGGGGAAGGGGGGATGGTGCGCGTGCCTCCAGAAAGAGCAGAGATGGAGAGTGGGATCACTCTGCATAAGGAGAAATAACCTCCTGGGAGAGTGCAACATTTGTACAGAGAGGCTAGAAGCTCTCTTCACATACCTGTGGGGCTCCCGAAGTGCTGGGGTAGGGGTTTCCCAAGAAAATTGCTTGTAATGCAAGAAGGGAAACTATCTGCCTCATCTCCAGTTGGACATCTCCCACCTGAGTCAGGGCTTGCTATCTTGTCCCCAGTGCTACCAGAGTCTAGAAAGAACAGTGGAGAGGGATGGCAAGGTGGCATGACCAGGTGAGAGAGAGAAATGTTTCCAAGAAATACCGAAGATAAGACTCTACACTCCCCCACACCCCAGAGAGAGAAGATGTGATTGGGGGTTGTGGGCATGCTGGGAATTGATACAGGGAGGGGGAGAAGGCCATATGTCTCACAAAAATGTGGCATTTTGCCTTCAGCTGCAATGAGCCAGAATATGCATTCAAATATGCATTGCCTAGAAGGCCTGTTTTGTATTGTGTCCATACCAGCAGGGGCGTTTGTACACTTCATCTGCCCATACTCAGGCTACAGGCAATGAAACCCCCTGATGACCTGAGACACCCCCATGGGCCACCTCCAGCGGGAGCTGAACAGGTTGCGGGCAGCCGGCAGCCATATAAGGAAGACTCTGTTTTCCTGTCCTTCCTACTTGCACTGACAGCAGAGGAGCAGGAAAAGGAAGAGGCCGGGAGAATGAGGAGTGAGAGGGAGTGAAGGAGAGAAAGCCTGACCTGCCATGGGGTGAGAGGAGAGCTTTTTGGGGCTGGAGACAGAAATGTTGACTGGGCTACATTTTGATAACTGAAGAGTTGTGGAGTGATCCTGTGATATGGTTAAAGGAAGCCACTTTGTAGTAGAGAAAAGAGACTTGATGGAGCCCAATTGACAGCAGTTTGGAGAAATGAGTTCATTCTCTGATGATAAGCAGATGAGCCGACTTTAGAAGAATCTTCTTCTGAGATATTTGGAGCTCACCACAAGAGCTGACTCTTCCCAATCCTGCTTCAGCTTTCTGTTCTAGATGTCTAGGTTTTCATTGTATGGAAATATTGGTCTTCTGTGTAAGAAGCAGGAATGGTTTGGGCACTTTTCTGAACTTAGTATCATCCAGCATCAACTAATTACCTTAATGATTTCTGGAAACACAAATGCCAACATTTCACCCCAGGGAAAGAGAGGAAAGATTATTTCCCTATAGGCATTCTCTGATACTGTTACTGCGAGTCAAATGAATTCCTGGAGGAATGACCAAATTGAGTTAATTTACTTTTACAATGTAATGATACTAAAGAGAAATGTATGGAATTGCTAGCACAACAAACTTTCTTGTTCTTGCTTCTTTTCATTTTGAGGTGATACTTTAGACTGGATTAAACATTACCACTCTCCCCTTCAAAATAATTCAATCCTTAATATTTATGCTCCCTGAGCTTGGATGTGGTTAAGGCCAGAAAAATGCAATTTTGGAAAGACCATTAAGTGGAGCAAGGATCAATATATTTCGGTGTGTAATTTTCCTAACTCTTAAGTTTAAAGCACTCTACTCCTATTTTGGGGGAACTTCTTCAATTACTTGACACACTCAACATTGTTTGTCTCATGTCTCAGCTGTCAGAGGTTTAATTATACCATTTAGTCCCATGAATCATAGAAGGGAAAAAGAAATTATGGCAAGTTTAGTGAGAAAAGACCCTAAATGGAGCTGAAATGAAGTCATTATCAATGCCTTACACCCCAAATCTTTCTTGTAACTGTGTGACAGCATAGCCAGCATTGCTGTCTCCAAATCCTCATCCCCCTCCCGCCACCTCCAGAGATCAGCAAGGAAGTGATAGCTCCAGGATTTGCCAGGCAGATGCACACCCAGCACTGCTAGGGCCATGGTCCCTGGGCCCTGCCTGTGCTCCCGACTGAGAGCTGGACCCGATCACGTCCAGTAAGCTGCAGGGACACCCTGTGCCCCGAGACATAGACCAAAAACTCTGTTACTTTGGTTCCTTCTTGGTTTTTGTAGGGTGGTGGCAATTCTTTGAAATCACTAATTATATGAGTTTTCTTTTTATTGCAACATTAAATTTGGAACACCAGCAAGATGAACTTTAAACAAATAATTACTCCTATTAATGTAAAGATTATATACCAGAGACTTCACATACTTGGTACTTTGGGACTATTAAAAATTCACATTATAATGACATGACCAAACTTTTTCCAACTTGCCGAGTAAATGAGATTTGTCTTTAGAGCCTCCAGTCTCCCCTTTGTGCACCCTTTTACTCCCCCTAGTACTCTGGCCCACCAAAAATCTGCCCTCCAGAAAAGATTTGACAAATCTTCTCTAGCCTTCCTTTCCCTTCCCACGGCCTCGCACTTGGTGCATCATGGCCCTGCCCAGCCATGTTGCCATTTGGCACTTCTGTGTTTCTCTGCCTGGCTCCCGCCTCTGTAAGGGTACACACTGTGCCTGTCTTGTCTGCTCTTGCATCCCTGGCATTACTATGGAGTCGGGTGCAAGCTATACATTGACTAATAGATTGTTGAATAAATGAACCAAAGGAAGAGTAAAACATGACCACTTCTAAAGGAGTTTGCATTTCAATAGCTCTGACTGTGGGCTTTTAACCTCAATAAGCTCTAGGCAGTGGTTCTCAACCAGGAGCAATTTTGCCCCTAAAGGGATATTTGGCTCTTTCTGGAGACATTTGTCACATCAGGGGAACAGCTACTAATGTCATGGATATAGGCAGTGGAGGCCAGGGGTGCTGCTAAACACCCCACAACACACAACAGAGTCCCCACAACCAAGAATTATCAGGTCTCAAGTGTCAATAGTGCTGAGGTTAAGAAACCCTGTCCTAGAGGAACTTTACAACCCCTGAAATCACATCATTTAAGCAGTCACTTATTCTCAAAGCCATCTTTACATCTACAACCACATACCACTGGACACTGTCCCATGGCAACAAATCCTCAATTTCTTCATGAACACTTTATATAAACCTTTTCCTAGTACACGTTTTGGGGTTTCTAATGAGTGAAAAGAAAAGGGCATGTTTGTGTGACTTAAAAGGTTTTGCTGCAGTCTCTGCATCGGGGCTGCATGCTTATAAATTAGGCATATTCGAGAGCCCACCACGCACCCGGCAGGTGCCGGGCATTGTTCTTGGGTCTGGGAACACAGACATCAACAAGACACGGGAGGTCTTTGCTCTCAGGGCAATGCCATTCTGGAGGGGGAGAGGCAATCAACAAACCAGTGACTAGATGACATGCTGGCAGAGCTAAGGGCTAAGGTGAAGTAAAGCAGGGAATGTGACAGAAAGATAAGTTCACAGTGGATGGTCAGGGACAACCTCATGGAGAGGAGAGCTTGAAGCTGAGATCTGAACGATGTGGGAAGGTCTAATGAAGAAAAATACAGGCAGAGAGGCCAGCCAGGGCGAAGCCCGAGGGTGGGGTGAATGTGTCCTGTGAGACAAGAAGGCTAGTGTAGCTTCCCCATGCAGGAGGGACAGTACAGGATGGGGCCAGAGAATGGAGAACCTCTAAGAAGTCTGGATTTCACTCCACCGGCAGTGGGAAGCAGGAGAGTACACGTATCTGACAGACATTTATAAAGGATCATTCTGAACGTCCTGTGAGAATGGGGTAGGGGGCCGATGTAGAAGCAGAGAGTCCAGCTAGAAGGTTTTTCCGATCATCCTGGAGAGAGGCGCTGGTGGCTTGGGCTGGGAGGTAGGAGTGGAGATGGAAAGAAGTGCTCTGGGTTTCAGGCATGGGCAGGGCTTTGTTGCTGGACTAGTGGGGCAGGTCTGAGGGAGTTTACGTGTAATAAAATTCTGTTCATACAAAGTAGGAGGGAGGAGGTTGGGGCCTGGGGACCTAAAGAGAAAGATAACAAGGTGGAGAGGAAAGCCTGGTGTCTTGCCCCCAGCCCAGTTTGATCTCTCTAGTGAGCTACTGTTTTCTTGAAGGGCTTTGGGAAAGAGGTGTGAGCAGAAGGTCTCCAGTCCCTGGGTGACTCGTGGGATACAGAATCAAGGGCATGAAAGTCACTTTGCTACCACAAAGACTCTAATGTGTCACTGGTGAGGCTGGAGGACCATTGCAGATCCCTGGGGGTGACTGATGTCCAGGGGGAGATGACCATACTGAGAGAAAGCCTGGCACAAGGGTGTTTTCTAGAAGAAGTAGTCATGTGTTGTGAGCACACATAAAACACCTCTTGAGGACTCCCGGAAATGCTTGGGGTCTCCTAATTGCTAGGGAATTAAAATCCTATATTTGCAAACTGGGGACAAAGAATCATCATTTATGAGTATTGATATTAATGTGATGTTACCCTCACTCACAATTTGGGGAGTCTTGAGGAAAATTTGGGTTAATATGTTAAGAAGCCGAAGGGTCAAGTGGTCCCTGAATATGCTGTAGGATAAGCATGCTGAACACAAAAGAACCTGCACCGAAGCATCGGTCAGCCTTTGAGCAGCAATTTAGATTCGGGAAAAGAGCATCAACCATCATTAAATTAATATTGTGAACTTGAATCATATGGCTTTTGTTTGTGTTTAACTTTTACTTTTATAATAATAAAGGGGGAAGTGGATGTGGCTCAAGTGACTGAGCTCCCTCCTATCACATGGGAGGTCCCTGGTTCAGATCCCGGTGCCTCCTAAAGAAGACAGCAAGCTGACACAACAAGATGATGCAACAAGAGACATGGGGAGAAAAAACATAATGAGAGACACAACAAAGCAGGGAGCAGAGGTTGCTCAAGAGATTAGGTGCCTCCCTCTCACATTGGAAGCCCCGGTGCCTGCTAAAGAAACAAGGAAGAGGAACAGACACAGCAAGCACAAATGAGGGGATGGGGAGAAATAAATTAAAAAAAAATTTTTTTAATAATTATATTAGATAGAATATGAAAAATATTTTTAAAAAATATTTTACACCTATTTATGTTTGTACCTATTTAAGCAACACTATAATAGAAAAAAGTCAACACAGGGATCCTGTATCCATTTTTTGTTTTTGTTTTTTTCTTTTAAAAATTTTCATATTTTGCTTAAGTCTGAGAAATGCTGACTAGATCACCACGTAATAGGAATATTGACTATGGTTGTTTAAAGCTATGAGTACTCCAGGAAAACAAGTCTTTAAACCTAATCCACGTGTGAACCTATTGTAAGTAGGACCTTTTGATGAAGTTACTTCAGTTAAGGTGTGGCCCAGCCCAGTCAGGATGGGTCTTAAGTCCTCTTACTGGAGTCCTTTATAAGCAAAATAGAAATCCGACAGCGAGAGAAAGCCACAGAAGCAAGAAGCTGAGCATGGGCAGAACCTGGAAGAGAAGGGAGAGACCAGGAAAAGCCGCCATGCGCTGGCTACAAGACAAGCTAAGGTCCGAGAATCACTGGTAGCCAGCCCTTCGAACACCAAGGTCTTCAGAAGAAAGCACCTTGATTTGAGCTTTTTGCCAGCCTCAAACTGCTAGCAGAATGCTCTGGGTTCCGGGCTTCTAGGCTCTTGGCTTATGTTGCATAAAATAATTTAAGGACACGCCATAGGGTAGGCAAGGGAGTAAAGAGTTTATTAAGAAACAAGAAAAGAGCACATAGTCCTAGACATGGATTGCAGACATGCTACAGGATGAGTCGCATGTGTGGGGCCCCAGGTCAGGCCTTTTTAAGACCTTTCCTCCTCCCGCTTCCTAATGTTGGGGAGGGGCCCCAGCTGTTTGCTGTTCTGATTGGTTGCCCCATCTGTTAGCTCTTGGGGGGCCAGTGGTGAGGTCTTTTGTTTGAAGGTATCTGAGGCTTCCCCTTGACCCCAGAAAGAGTTCCAAATGGGATCTCATGGTCAGGGTCTTGTGGGGTCTTTCCAGTAGCCGTCCCCTCATGAGGTTTCTGGGCAGGGTCTCATGGCCATGTGGGCTGCCCAGTCTGAGCTGCCTTCCCCCTTTCACTGTACTAACCTGCCTCAAAACTGTGAGCAAATAAATCCAACCCATTTCATGGCATTTGCTTGAGCAGCCTAGGAAACTAAAACATTGACCATCCTATTTTTTTTTATAAATCTAAGCTACCCTATTAGGCTTCTAGATTCAATTTGCTATAAGGCATACTGGCAAATGCCTTAGCCTTTGGGGGTAAAAATATTTTATAGATTTTTTTTTTTTTTTTTTTTTTTTTTTAACCGGAGGTCCCAGAGATCGAACCCGGGTCCCTCCATATGGGAGACGGACGCCCAACCAGTTGAGCCACATCCGACCCCCCAAAATATTTTATAGAGATCTACTAAAATGTCCCTCAATAAAGCAAACTATTGCTGGCATAGCAGGAAAGTCTTTCACAGCCAAGAGATTCAAATATGTAGAAATGTCACCTTACTAATCTATAACCATATTTGGTGGTAGAAACCTATGTTCTGGCCAGCAATGCAATAGAAAAAACTAAAATTGCCAAGTCAAGTCAACTTGGTTACTTCCAGATTTAAAGCTCTATTTCTATTGGGTAATGCCCCGGTCAAATGCAGGACTCTTTCCTCTCTCCATTCACCTTCTCCCCTTTTCCCGAGACGGTGAGCTAAGTTCCTGGGGAGGCTGAAGCATCATCCTGGCATCCTGCTCAGTGTGACCATGCTCTGTTCCCATTTCTTTCTGATGACGGGGAGCCTGTCTTTGCTCCCCACCACTCCACCTGCAGCCCTGTCTTTAGATTTCATGCTCTGGCATCAGCTGCTATATCTGTGGTCATTTCTAAGACCAGTACTTTCAAGGTCCAGCTTTTTTTTTTTTTTTTTTTGGCACAACCACAAGCTGTTCTGGTCCTGGGCTGTTTTGGCTCTTCTGCTTCTCCTACTCTCTCTCCCCCCCCCCCCCCACCTCTCTAGGGATTTCAGGGACTCTTGCCCGTTTTCCTACCTGGGTGGGTGCAGGACTTTCTGAGGCAAACTGGCTATTCATAAAAACAATTAATCATAAATATCTAAAATGAGGCTTTGTGACCATGAGGTCGTGTTATCAGTGGAACCCAAGTGGCCTTTCACGGAGTGGCGTCAGAGTCCTGACTAAGGTAAAAGAAGGTAAGGAATCTGCATTGTACCCAATAGCACAAATAACTGCTCTGGGAAAGAGGGGAGAATTTGATCCTCTCTTCTTAGATAAGGGGACAAGGTCAGAGATAAGATAGTGTTGCCTTGGGAAGATTGTTTGCTCTCAGTGGTTTTCCCTCCTGGGAGACTGGCTGGCCTCTGGGGATTTAATACTGAGTGGGGTCAGTGTTGGATGGTGTGTGCTCTGGGCCAGTTTTGGGTATAAAACATAGAGTTCCCCAAATGCGGGACGGATGGATACTCACTACCTCCACATGGAAACACTGTGACCAGGCCCTGGGTGCCACGTGGGCTGGGTATTTAAACTGAGGTGAATAGTTTAAAACAAAGGGAGAGAAAAAGCTGATAATCACCAGTTTCCTAATGTTCTTCATGCAGATTAATGGGAGAGTTTTGAATGGTGACAGTCTAGATTTCTAACACCATTTTGAAAGTTAAAATGTAATTTAAAAGAAGTTTTGTAAGGATACAAACCAGTCACGAATCTGGAGGGATGAGGGACTTGGGGTGGGGGTGGGGCTGGTTTTAGTCTTGGGACGTCTTGATGGAATAAATGCAGCTCCTGGTGGAGAGACCAGAATTGCTGTTTTGGTCTCTGAAATGGATTTACTTTGTGACTTCAAGTAAATCACCTTCTTGGATCTGCCTCTAGGATGAATCGAGGACTTACCCTTGAGGTTGTATTAGGCGATAAAGTGATAACATAGAGTGCCTGGAGCTCCTCAGAAGGGCGTTGCTGAGAAAGAGCTGATCTGGCTTTCTAGGTGCTGTGGACCACAGGCCGGTCAGCCTAGCCAGCTCATCTGCAGGTGAGGAACCCAGAGAGTGAAAGTGACTTATGCTCAGTGAGCGAGGGGAGAGTTGCGTCCAGAACTGAGGACTTAGGTTTCTACGTTGTTTCCATTTTCTCCAGGCCCTAATTGTGAAGAGTTTATTTGATGGTTCAGTGCAAGGCAAGTGTGCTCACAGAACCCTAGATGATGCTCGGGGCTCTGTGTGCTAGAGAACAGAGGGCAGATTTAAGGGAGTTTCTCCAGCGAGGCAGGCCAAGGTCGCTCTCTGTGTGGATTCTGATCAGTGCAGTTGTCCCTAGGAATGGGCCACGTTGGGAGCCCTGGGGTTGCTAGAGGCGAGCCAAGGAGTGTCTGTGAGTCTCGTGACAGACTTGGGAGGGCAGGAGACAGGAGGCTCCAAGAAGGCAAAAGGGGGTGAGTTTAGGAGCAGCTGCCTCTGGGGACTTGACAACAGAGCCCCGTCAACACAGCACACTTCCTTTTCCTGGGTTGCTCTGAAGAGCTCCTTTGGGGGATTCAGCCATCACATTAGAGCATAAAATTATATGGCAGCTGATTAAAGAACAGAGTATTCTCTCTAAATCATGAAGCCTCAATCCCCAAACTCAGAGTGACAGTAGACAGATGCGGGCAAAACAGTGTCCCTAGGTGTTCTTGGCAGGCTGCGAGTGTGAGTGAGAGAGAGCAGTGGTAGAGGACTGGGGAAGCGAGCAGGAGAGTAGAGGAGAAGGGGGTGTGCTCTCCTGACCCAGCAGGACCCATGGCTGACTTGAGGGGCAGGTAGAGGCTCAGGAGAGGCCGTGTGAGCCCTGGGCTGAAGGCCGAAGAGCCACCTTCTAGGCCAGAGTCATGCTGGGGATTGGAGGAGACAGAAAGGGGTCAAATGGAAGCTTTCCCTAGACTCTAGGGCCTAGAGATTTCCCAGGGAGCTGGCTGTTCAGAAAGCCTCTGGCTCAGGGCTCCAAATGACTCCACCTCTGAGACAGAGCCCCTAGAGCCCTGAAAAGTCTGGACTTTATGGTGAAGAATAATAACAACAAATAGTTACTAAGTGCTTCCATGTGTATGAAATGTGATAGGCACTTTTTCCCCACAGTCTGTCTCATTTGATTATCACAGCAGCCTTTGAGTTAAATATTATGGTCCCCGTTTTACAGAAAAGGAAATTGAGGTTTAGAGATGTTAAAATAAATGGTCCAATACCACCCAGCTAATAAGCAAGCAGAGATTCCAATCTGATTCTGAATCCAAATTCATATTTTTAATCGTTACACTACACTGCCTTCCACTGGGTGGTGGTGATATCCTGGGGAGGACGCAGGGGTGTCTCCACTTAAGAGCGCTCGGTGGCCATGTGTAATAGCAAGGCTAATCCAGCCTTCGTACGAGGCCAGGGCTACACGGAGGAGCGGGGAAGGGCAGGGGGACTTTTCACACTTGGAGCCTGGCCGGGGAATCGGGACTTGGCTGCTCCTTTGCGTTATACCAATTCCTAACTCAATATCAGGAATCAGAAACTGACAGATTGAGGAGGTGGGAGAGTGAAAAGGAGGAGGATTGGCCAAGGGGAAGAAACAGCAAGTCACTGAGTGTTTCCAAAATGGTCTCAGGGCAGCATTTCTCTCACCACTGCCCTGGTCCTGTGGAAGTCAATGGGTGGGATTGGCTCAACCAGGATTCAAGCTAGACCATAGATGTTGTTTGTTCCTGCAGAAGAGGAGGCCAGAAAGTGGCGAGAAGCTGTGGGCGTATGGTGAGTGCAGGTGGGATTGCAGAGTCCAGAGTCGGGGGTCTCCGTAGGCAGGGAGGACGGAGCAGGCCGGCAGGGCTGGAGCGGGCAGGGTGGGTCTATGGATCCATGAGATCATTGCTGTTGGAAGGAAGCACAGACACGTTTCAGGAATGTGAGCCAGAGGATAGCACTTAGGACTACAACAGACGAAACAGACTGTCTTGGCTTCTAGCTGTTGTGTTCTGCCATCTGGCCCAGCCATGCAGGTCCTCAGAGCCACCACCAAACCCGACAGAAGCTGTCTGCTCCCAGGGCTGGCAGACTCTGCTCCGTTTGGGTGGAAAACCTGGCCAGCAGAGGGCAGGAAGGAGCCACGAACACGCAGGCTGACTACTGCAGAGGATGGGGTCGCCTGGAGTGGCCCAGCATGTCTGGACAGAAAACTGCCCTGGCCGAACGACACCCTGCACATTCTGCTGCAGTGGAGGTGGGGCCGACAGTCTGCATTTTTAACACAGCCCTCGTGATACTGATGCGATAGGGCCACAGCTGGAATTTGGGGAGCGCTCCCCTAAAGCATTCAGTATCTTCTAACCAGCTCCCTAAACCAGGATGGCAGATGTGATTGTGAGGAGAATAATATCTATTAAAATGCTTAATTGGAAAAATCGATCATACAATAATGGCATAAAACATGTGCTCATTTCAAAGAATAATAATAAACCAAAAAGCTACGGAAACGCCTCAAGCTGAAAATTAGAGTGTCACCTGCACCTTGGAAGCCCTTTGTGTGCCCCTCTCATCTTCCTTCCTTCCCCCAGCCAAGGTAAGCTTAATCCTAATGTTTGGAGGAATTGTTCCTTCCTTTTCTTTGAGGTTTAACATGTCTGTTCTTATCCCTAAATAATATAGTATTTAACTTGGGTTGATTTTGAACTTTTAATGAAAGGAATTATTTCCTTCAGTTAACAGTTATATTTGTGAGACTCATACAAGGTTTGTAGTTTGATACTTTAAATGAAAACACATTTATTTATCTCTTGTTGATGGACATTTAGGGAGCTTCCAAGATTTTGGATTTTTTGTTTGTTTGATTTTCTTTTTAGGAGCAATGCTGCTGTGACGATCTCATACCTGGAGAATTTTGAAAGAGTTTTTATAAGGTGTATACCTAAAAGTAGAACTGCTGGGTTTTAGTGTAGGCACAATAAATTAGAAGAAGAAAAAGGAGGAGAAGGAGAAGAAGAAGAACTGATAAGTTTGATCACATCAAAATTAAGAACTTTTTAAGATAATGAAAAGGTAAGCCACACACTGGGATAAGATATTTGCAATACATATAACTGACAAAGAAGTATTATCTAGAGTATACCAAGAACTATGAATTAAAAGAAAAAGACAGACCTAGTAGAAAAATGGGGGAAAGTTACATGCACTTCATAAACAAGGAAATCCAGTAGACCACTAAAAATATTAAAAGCTGATCCATCTCATTTGTTATCAAGAAAAATGGAAATTAAAGCCACAAGGACATGCCATCATATAATTTCGAGTGGGTCAGAAATTAAGAATCTGCCAATACCAAGTGTTGATGAGGTTATGGAACAACAAGAGCTCTCATTCATTGCAAGGTAAATTGGTATAATCACTTTGGGAAACACTTTGTTATTATCTAAGTTATCCTCTTGAAGCTCTGGTTGGAGAATATAGAGGAAACTGAGAAGCCAAGAGTTGAGCCATTGATGTGAGCCTATGAAGGGGAGTTTGTGGAAGGGAAGCTGTTGCTTCAGTGTAGCTGTGGCCTCTGTGGGTTCACAGTAAAGCATCTGGTGGGATTCTGGGGCCACTAGTCGTTAGCAGGACCAGCAGGCTGGGAGAAGAGCTGCACACGGAGCAGAGGAGAGTGAGGCCAGCCTGGAACCTTAGCTCATCTCAAAGACCTTCAGAGAGAAACGGCTGCTGCTTCACTTCCGCTTCCCAAATCTTGTCCAAGTTCCTCTTTTGGCCAACTCTAATCTGAGCATACAGGAGAGGGGGATTCTGAGGAACCATCATTTCCTATTGCTGCTGTTAGAAAAACCAGAAATTTAGAGGCGTAAAACAATGCAAATGTGTTACCTTATAGTTCTAGAGGTCAGAAGTCTGAAAAGGCTCTCACTGGACAGATACTCAAGGGGAGAATCTGTTTCCTTACCTTTTCCTCTTCTAGAGGCTGCCTGGATCCCTTGGCTTGTGGTCCCTTCCTCCATCCTTAAAGCACATCCCTCCAATCTCTGCATCTGTCATATTCTCTGATGCTGGCCTCCTTACCTCCCTCTTACAAAGAGCCTTGTGATTACATTGGGCCCACCCAGAATCTCCAGGATAATCTTCCCTTCTTGAGAACCTTCCCTTGACCATATCTGTGAAGTCCCTTTTGCCATGTAGGCTTTCAGTCCCAGGTCCCAGGGATTAGCATGACCATCTTTGGGAGGTTGTTATTTGGCCTACCATGCCATCGTGATCAAGTGGACAACAGCATGATCCAGCCACTGTCCTCCACCAAACTGGAAACATTTTCCACTGGATGTTTCTCAGTTTGCTCACTGAGGGTCTCACACAGTGTAAGGTTCTCTCTTTTCAGAAGTGAGTCTTGTTGAGATTTATGAGTTCTCTGGCTCATAAGATCTTTCTGAACTTCAATTTCTCTCTTAGGCGCTGCTGCTGTTTTCAGTGCATCCACTCATATTTTCTGTTTCACCTAGTTTTGTTGAAGATATCCTCATTGCTTTTCTTTCATGATCCCAGTTGCTATGTCTAGTTTTTATTATTTCAGGAGATTAAATAAAACAACTCAGCAGCCACTACATTTTTGCTGTCTGAATGATCTGCACTCTGACCATGATTTTGAACCAATGGCTAGAGCAGCATTTTTTTTTTTTTTAAGGTATGCTTTTAAAAAAAATTAAAATTTATTTTTCAAGAAGTTTGAGATTACAGAAAAGTTACATAAAAAATATAGGGGATTCCCATGTAACCCACCCTCACCCCCTCTCATATTTTTCCCTATTAATAACATCTTACATTAGTGTGGTACATTTGTTACAAATGAACAAATTATTGAAGCATTACTACTGACCATGGTCTATAGTTTACATTACAGTTTGCACTTTGCATGGTACAATTTTATAGGTTTTGGAAAATTATATAATGGCATGGTCCTTAATTTTTAATAATGTTATTCAGGGGACTTTTTTTTTTCTTTCAGGGAGATAATATTTATTTATTTTTAATAATATTTTTTAAAAGATACTTAGATTACATAAATGTTACACAAAAGTTATAGGGATTCCCATATGCCCCACCTCCCACTCCTCTCACAACCTCCCACATAAACATCCTTCATTAGAGTGCACATCACCTGCAATAGATGTACACATCCTGGGGCTTTGCCATTAAGCATGGGCCATAGTTCACATTGTAGACCACACTCTCTCCCACACAGTTCTGCATGTTATATGATGATATAAAATGATATATCTGTCATTGCAATGTCACTCAGAATAATTCCCAAGTCCCGAAAAAGCCCCTGTATTACAATTGCTTTTCCCTCTCCCTGCCTCCAAAGCGTCCAGTGGCCACTGGCTCCACATTAATGTAATTTCTTCCATTGCTTGAATCATTATATGTCTCTAACAGAATACCAGTAAGTCCACTCTAGTCCATAGCTCTTCCCCCAATCCTGAGGAGTCTGGGATGGTGATGTCCACTCCACCTCCAAGTGAGAGGGGGCTTATATCCCATGGATAAGATGGATGGAATTATTCTGCCTGCAGCTGCAGACTCTCTCCATTCCCTGGGATGGCCGTTGTCCATCATCATCTCCCCGCCAGGTGTCTTGGGTGAGTCCAATGAGCTGTAGAGTAGGAGTTGCAGCTCCACTGAGATTCCGGGCCCAGCTGGTACATGGACAGTCCAAAGAATCCAGTTCCTGGAAGTACACCTACAAACTCCAGCACCACATATAGGTTTGAGTAGAAGGGACAGATGGACCGTGTGCAGGGAAGACTTATTTGAGTCCAACTCTGTCACTCTCAGAAGCACAGATTCCAAAGTAGGGCCCACTGATAAGGCACAAAACTCCGGAGCTATCTGCACTGACATAGGTCCTGGGTGTCTCCAGAGCCCTCAGGAGCTCCTCTATTTGAGGTGATATTCACATTGGAAGCCTATGAGGTCCTAATGAAATATGCATAAACGTTACCTCTGGGATGACCTCTCGACTCACTTTGAAGTCTCTTAGTCATATGAACTCATTTGTCTTTACCTTTTCCCCCTTTTATTCAAGGTCTTTTTCCAGTCGTATTGCCAGTTGGCACTTAGTAGTAATCCCTCGTTGCCAGGGATAGAGCAGCATTTTATATATTGAGGTTAGAAAATAGATATTATGATAAAGAGTAAGGAAGGTTTTCAAAAGGCCCTTTCTGAGCAAGGATTTCCTATCCAATCTTTCGCAAACCAACCCCTAAAATATAACTTAGTGGTAAACTTCAAAACTGAGTAACTATTTATACCGCTAGAAATAAAATTAACTATGAGGGTGACGTGGCCAAGACATCCCTCCATTATGGTCAGAAATGAAATTACAAATGTTTGGGTTAAAATATTTTCTCAGCTAAACTATCAGTTACAAATATCTGTTTTAAAGCTTCTCAAAGAAGGTGGTTTGATTTCTTAATGAAATCCCAATGAGATCTCAGACTGTGAACCACACTGAAGGAATCCCCAGGACCACCTACCTCAAAACTTCTGCTTGCAAACACACACACACACACACACACAACTTTTGAACTGTTTGCCTAGCATGTTACTATCTTTGTGGTTATAATGTTCAAATATTTATTTCTGTACTCTTTTATGGAGCATTCAAGTCTCTAGCAGAAAATACTCTTCAAATAAAACCTACCCATTGCATTTGGGCAACCCATAGACCACATGAAGGCCTTCAAAGACCTGCCTTTTGGAAACTGTAATTAGAACATAAAAGGAATCCTGGTACCCTAAGTCAAGGAAGACCAAAAAGATCACACTTGGTACAACCTCCTCAGTAATTTAGAAATTATAAAATCAATCTTGATCTGTTCAGTTATGACAAACCTTCCAAGTGATTAATGATGTAACCCAGATGTTATCTGAGACCTCCCTGCCCTTTGAGGATTTAGGAAAATAACTTCCTAATGGAGCTCTCTGCTGAGTGTCTAGGATCACAATGTGCTTTTCTCTCCCCTCAACCTGGCCCCTTAGAGGTTTCTGTAACTGGTCACTCTCATTAAGCATCTTGTGAAGTTACCAGCTGTAGGGGATGGTAAGATGTTACACTGCACATTCTGCTTCACGTGTCCTTTGCTCTCCCCCGCCCCACCTCCTCACCCTGCCTCCACCACGGAGCAGGCAACCCTTCCTCCTTGTGCTGCCATGCCCTTCCCATGCAGCCTTGGGCCAGCCAGCACACCCCTCCACCTACCCAGGGACTCGCCTGCTCAGAATGGTCCTATTGAGCAATTTCCCAACAAGCATGAGACTCCTTTGAAGAGGGAATCTCCCACCAGTTGCTGAAAAAATAAAAATCTTTTCATTTCCTTACAAATATTCCAGGCAAAAAGATCACAAACTTATGAAACCACACAAAAAGTTAGTCTGTTCCTTCACAGAGGAAGATCCACACAGAAAACCCAAGAAAGTTAAGGATAACTGAGGATTTCTAAAGGCTTCCCATCCATAACCCTTTCACAAAGGGGATACAGCAAGCATGTCACCTGAATTTTATGCTTTTCTTGCAATGCCCATTCATGAGTGGGTTACTATTTTTTTCTTTTGAATTCTTCTCCAAACCTGGAAAATCCTTCTTCCCCCTTAATTAAATCTGTCATCCTACCTATTCTTTCTCCTACTTATAGGTATACACTCAGAAGTAAAGATTCTACTATTAAGTTTTGTATTTATTTCACTTGCTGTTTAAAAGGCAAAGTTGCAATGTACTACACTCACCTGATATTTCCTTTGTAAAGAAATCAGTAAACTCCCATGACAGAAATAAGATGGGTTCTGGAACTCTGTCATATATTTCCTTTCACCCTCCGTATAATCTGGCATATTGTGACCTACTTGCTGTAGAAATGAACATAAACGGCTAAGCTTTGATGAGCTCTTCCTACCAAGTCAAACAAGATAGGTCACTCTCTTTATTCAAAGGGCATTAAGAAGTAACATGATTGTAGTAGGAAACTTGGGCTTGAAGTCCAAAGGACTGACTTTAAAAGGAGTGCAGGCAGGTTACTGAACCTCTCTGAGTTTATTAGGATTCCTTATTTGTAAAGTGAGTACAATAATCAGTGCCTTGCACGGGGCGGTTATGAGAATCCAACACGACCATGGGAGATCAAGTGCTGTGCAGATCGCAAGGCATCTTGCAATAGTAAGATATCAAACCAGGGTTTAGCCATACATACAAGTACCAAAAAGGATGTGAAAGGGAGGAAAATGACTCTCCTGGGACATTTCCTCTTGTGGACCCTAAGAATGCTGGATTGCCAGATTTGGTAGGGGCCCAACCAGGTTGGGTACAGCAGTGACTTAGTGAGGTTATAGGGCTGGGGCAGGGTCTGAAAGTTCCCTGCTGGGTCAGGCATTAGCTTTTAGTTGCTAGATCATGGGGAGATACAGGGGGAACTGGGAGAGGCAGAAACCATCTGGACAGGGAGGCCAGGGTGAGAGGTTGCCGGGGAGAGTTTGGGAGCAGGCCAGCAGCTATTTCAATACATTAACTACTAGAATTCTCTTATAGGACACACAGGTCCAATCATCTAGTTTGTCCTCCTGGCTTTACAGATGAGAAAATTGAGTAATAATTGGCCAAGGTCATTCTTTACCGAGAGTGGCCTCTTCTCTGCATTCTCTTGGGCCAATTGTACTCAGTTATTTAGACTTCCAGGTATGAGGCCTGAAGATTGGCCTGGTTTACCCAGCAACCATAAAGCAGATGCTGTGCTGGGACAACCTTTATTTCATCAATCAAAGTCTTGTTCCTGGTGTCTTGACCTTGATTCCCTAACTCTTTCCCCTCCTCCTTCATTTGCAATTCACTTCAACAAAACTTTATTAAGCAGCTACTGTGAGAAGGAGCTGTGCTAGATGCTGCAGGTGCTACAGAACACCAGAGGGCCTCTTTCTTTAAGGAGGCTACAGCCATAAACCAATAAGGGATCCTTGGAATTTCTGAGGAGCCGGCCATGAGGGTTTCACGTGGCTCATGTGTCTGGTGAAGAAACCCTCTTCGAGAAAAGCCATGTCTTTCTAGATTTACAGGTAATAATGGATGAAACCAGAGAACTCAGTGTTGAGAGCAGATGCAAATAGGATTTTATTTCAGAGTAAAACCAGTGAAACTCTATGCGTGCCTTTGTTTTTCATGCCTTCAGAATCATCCACTTGTTTACGACTACTGCCACATTCAGCAACGTGTGTTTTCTTGACAAGAAAAAGACACAGGTTATGTATGTCTTTATCTAGGAAATAGCAAACGGTTAAGGTGACCTCTACCTGTTGTCAGATTCTGGGAAATTTGCATTGTCTGTATTTTCCAATTTTTCTACAATGTGCATGTATTTCTTTTCTTTCTTTCTTTCCTTTTTTTTTTTTTTTTAAGATCGTGCAACTCTTACCACAATCCAGCTTTTCCCTCCTTCAAAGGTCCCATTGTAGTCGATCTCCACTCCCACCTCCAGCCCTAGGCCACCACTGACCAACTTTCTCTCTTTAATAGATAGATCTGCCTTTCCTGAGCATTTCGTATAAATAGCACCATACAATATGTGGCCTTTTGCCTTTGGCTTCGTTGTGAGAACCTGATTCTACTTATCATTTTTAGTCTAGCTACTATGCATCCTCATTATTTCTCTAAGCTTTTTATGCACGTCATGTGGTTTTTTTTTGTAGAAAATAAGAAAATCCATAAGCAAAAAGAAAAGAGCTTCACTTTCCCAATAAATTTTCCTCTTCTCACCAATTTCACTATAGTTGATATTTCCGTTTGGGCATCCTCTGTAGTATGTACTTCTTGAATCAGAAAAATAAAATTTACTTCTGAAAAAAAAAAAAGTCTGGGAAGCTTGTTTCATCATATATTAATTATGGTTAAAAATAAATAATACAAATTTAACTTCCCTGATTTAGTTAATAAAATTAAGCTATAATTGAAAAAGTCAACTTGATTAAAAGTAAAATGGTCATAAAAATGACAAGTTAACATATTCGATGCCTACATTTTCTTAAAACGTGACACATTCCAGGCCAATCGTTGACCACCTGTTGCCGTGTGGTCCTGTGTCTAGGAGCTTTGACAGCACCTAGATGGACCTCCACCCTGTCCCACGAGAAGATTCCACAGACCACGGGCTTGGATGTTGTGGCAATGACAAATTGACATGAATGTGCCTAAACGGTTCCTCGTAATTTCTGTACTTAGCTTCCCACTCAGGAGGAGGACGGCAGCTTCCCCCAGGCCATGCTCTGAGCAGCGCTGCACCACAGCATTTCCGATCCCCTCATTCTGGAAAAGCAAACCACTCCTCAGTGTTCTTTCATCTGGCTGATATTTCTGAAAGGCCCCAGCTCTCCCTGCCCACAGCACGCACGCACGCACACACACACACACACACACACACACCCCACGGCTTGTGTAGGGGGAGGTGGAGGGTACGAAGGAGAAGCTGTTGTCTGACCTATTCCATCAGCTTCTTTCTCCTTCATTTTCTTACATTTCCTGGAGTTAGAAGGGAAAGACTTGCCTCTCACTTCTTTTTTTATATCCTATAAGGAGTTTTATGGTCCTGTTTGGATTTTCCTATGTCAAAGGAGATAGAGGAATTTATGAAAACCCCCTTTCTGTCTCGGAATAATGCTTGGATTTCAAGTTCCGTGTCTTGCTACAAAATCTTATTTGGAATAATTAAAGCTGTTAACCAAAACGCCAAACTTTTTTCTACTTTGCATTCCTGCTGTAGCGATCTTAATCCCAGAGTCAGATGGTGCCTCAGGCTAAGGGGAAGGGCACGTGTCCCCAACATGTAAGCAGACAAGCACATTAACATTTTTTCAGCCTCTGCCTTTGCAGAGCCATGTCAGCTGACTTCTACAGGGGCCGTGCAATATGCTCTACGAAGCAGATTCTGCCTGCCTTACAATTTAAGGCAATGGGCTGCTCTCTGCTCTCGGAGGGCTCCATGCCTGCTCTGCATGATCAGAATTCCCCCTGCTAAGGCTCCCAGCTACAGTAGTCCTGGGCTTTGCCTTCCATCTCTTCCCACCATTGCCATGAGGGACCTACTTAGCCACCGCAGGAAGTCTCCAGTTCGTGAAGGGCCTACATTCTGACAGTCTGTAGGTGTAGCATTTGAAACTCAGAACTCATTTTTCTATAGAGAGAATGTGGTAAATGTTTGTAGGGTCTCCAGATCAGCCTACAAAGGCACATTCAACCCCTTGTACTGGCAAAGAAACTTTGCTCCTTCTAGCTATCATAGACTTACAGCATGTCAGAGCTGAAATGGATTTTGGAGCACTGTGCTATGCACTGATAACAGAGTTGTTTTCCACTGTACTCTATTGCAAATGCCCCAAAAAGTCTGCCTATATTAAAAGTTACAGGTGTGCTATTTTATCTAATATTCAAAACACCTCTTTGAGGTATCTTCCTTTTTTTTAAAAAAAGATTTATTTTTATTCATTTATTTATTCTCCCCCCAGCCCTCCCTGGCTGTGCTCGCTGTCTGTTCTTAGCGTCCCCTTGCTGCGCGTTTCCTCTGTGTCTGCTTGTTTCCCTTTGTTGTGTCATCTTGCTGTGCCGGCTCTCCACATGCACAGGCCTTCAGCTCTCCATGTGTGTGAGCCATCAGCTCTCCACGGGTGTGGATTAGCTTGCCCTTGCCAGGAGGCCCCGGGGAACTGAACCCAGGGTCTCCCATATGATAGACAGGAGCCCAATTGCTGGAGCCACATCCACTTCCCTGTTTTCCTTTTTTTTTTTTTTTTTTTTTTAAGGCAGATGAGTGGAAAAATATCCTTAGCTTTAAAAGCAATTTTAACAATACAATTTTGTGATTTTTATATGCATTATACCAGTTTCTAATTGTCAATACCTTAGAATCTCAATGAAATCATACATTCTCTAGAAAAGAAATTTGAATAAAAAGAAATTCTCTTTGAACATAGCTATTTAAAAAAAGGAAACGCATGTAAGGAAATACTTCAAGGACAATTCTGACCGGATTCAATTCAACAAATCTCAAATGAATAATCACTATGTGCTGGTGTGGCAGAATTTAAGTTCCCTGCCCTCCAGTTCCTTATGGAGACATCATCTCTTCATAATGGGGAAAATAATATGTGATCATCTTTGACTCATCCATCCATTCATTCAACAAGCATGACTTCTGTCCCTGAGGAATTCTATTCTTGAAATAGAGGCAGCTTTGTAAAAAATGATTGATAGCGCAATGAAATAAAAATAGAGAGGTTGGAGAAAGTGCTGCGAGGACATGTGGAACTGCAGGTTTGTCACTTTTTTCATCCTTGGATATGATCAAAGTTGAATATCAAACTCTCTAAGGATCTTCCTGGAATCACAGCCTTAAATCCATATGCATATGTGCTAGTTAGGCAAACTCGGTGCGCCTGTACAATGAAATGCATGCGTCAAACCTCCAAGGATGGGAACCAGGCGGCCACATGGAAAGCAGAGCCACACTGAAGACCACAAAGTGTGCTACACAGAGGCGATGTTTGGAGGGAATCCAGAGCAATGGCGCGGTGCTTTGGGATGTAGGAGAAACGATAAAGAGTTTAGAATCAGACGAGCACTTGGACTCAAACATGGCTCTCACTTGCTGGCTGGCTGGCCTGGGACGTGGTACCTGCATTGCAGCCTCTCCATTTGACAGGGGTGCTGTGGAGAAAGTTGCTGGCACAGTCTAACACTTAGCATGTGCTCTGAAAATGTCCTTGAACAATAGCTACCTTGTTTTGCTAGCACTGGGCTAAATTTTGTATATATTATTTAATCCACAAAATAACTTATAATGTAAATACTATTATTCAACTCTGACAGGCGAGAAGACTGAGGGTGAGAGAAGTCACATAGCTACTAAGTGCTTTAGCTGAGACTCAATCCATTTTTATCCTTTCCCAAAGCTAGTTCTCTTACTTTATGTATTACATTATGCGTAGTTAAATAATTCTACTTCAATGTCATCTGATTTCTTCTGTAATTTGCTTAAGGATCTCATGAACTAAAACTAGAATGGATATAAAAATTAATTAGTGAAGTCTTGGGTTATCAATCTGTCTTTCCCTCACTAAACCCTAATTTTCACCAAGTTGTGGAAATGAGTCATGATTTTCTTTCTTGCCGGTAGATGGTGCTACTGTTCACTAAAAGAGACTGCTGCTTCCACCTCTTTCCCTTGCTTTTTTTTTTTTTTTTTTTTTTTTTTTTTTAAAACCTGGTGAAAAGGAAGTAAAGATTTTCATTCCAGTGAAGGGTTGAATTAAAAACTTGGAATTGCTATGTAATTGAGCTAGATGTGTATATGATCTATGTGCATTTTTTGTTTGTTTGTTTTGATTCTATGGGAAGTCTCGTGGGCTATTTGCAAAATTTCTTTACTAGGATTTAAATAAAATACAGTAAAATTTAATTATCCAGAGAAGCAATAAATGTAGAGTTCTTTGTTGGACTGATTTTATTTTCTGCATGTTGGACAGATTTTATTTTCTGCACCATAATGTTAGGAAGAGGTGAATGTTAAGACAACTATGAATTTATTTTATATATATGTGGCCTTCACAGTCAGTCCTGAGGGTGAAATAGAGGAACATGGTGGTGGACATGAAAACCAAATAAAAAAGAAAAAACATAACAAAACGATATGATCTTTGAGTAAATTAATGTCTCAGGACATATGTTTCCTCATCTGTAAAACTGAAATATTTCTTGCCTAATTCACGGGCCTCTTAGAAGGATCAAATACAGATAGTAAACAACTCGAGGGTTGTAATGTCTTACACAAATAAGCCTTCATCTTTGTCATACATTCACCCCAACCTCCTATGGCTACAACCATAGCACAGTGAAAATTGAAATTCAGGTAGAAACTCCTGAGAGTTTGACATCCTCATTTGTCCAAGAACTACTTAGTAAACCCGGGGTATTAAATTCATATAAGTAAAGGGACTAAGGTATTTTTCAGTCACACAAGGAGCATTTGGCTTAATATTCAGTTATCCAGAAAATTAAAGAAAAGTACTCTTGAATCCAAAGCGTGTTAAGTTAACTTCCTCCCTGACTGTCTTCACTGTCCTCTCCTCTGTAGAAGTGCGAGTGCCTGTGTGTGGAGGGGGCATGGAGAGAGGTACCAGCACTAAGCAGGCTTAGCTGAGTCTACCTAAGCTGTGCAGATTGTCATTACCCCAAATAAGCCTCTTTGGAAGCTCTCCCTTGGCCTTCCCAAGAATGCATAGATATTCCCTCTGCTCTTCTTTCAACAAAAGATTCCCAAATACTTGCTGGTAGGGTTTTGCCGATGGTGCTTCAGGAGCCCTGGGACCCTCAGGGGACCGTTGCTGTGCTCTGAGCTGGTGCCCAAGGGTGGGAAGCCAGCCTCCACCCCAGAGCGTCTCAATTCCTGCCAGCAATGGCCCTTTCCAAGCTCCGCTCTTTGGTCTGGTCTTTGGAAACCTAAAGCACCCTCACTACAGCATAGCAGTGACTGGCCAGCTTCTAGAAGCACAGGGGACAGATTCCTGAACCCTGTCCCTACCTCCTGCTTTTACTCTGTCAGCCTCTGGAGATTCGAAGACACTTCCTCAGCCTCAATCCCGGCCTCAGCCCTCCATCATGTGCTCTGGCAATATCTCTGCTTGCTTACTTGCTTAATTTCTGCTCTCCCACTGGACTGTAAGCTCAGATGAGATGTTACACACATCTGTCTTCTTTCCTGCTGTATCCCCATGGCCGGCACAGGACTTGGCACAAAGAAGGTGCTCAGCAAAGAGTTGTTGAATGAATAAAGGAATGATTGGGTTTAGCCTTCCTTGGAAAGAGCTGGCAGGCATCAAAGGGTTAAACCACCCTACCGACAAAGTGCGCCCAGACCAACTCGCCTATCTGTCATTAGTCAGGCCTTTCAAGCTGGAAATAGAGAGGACAGACTGTGGCAGTGAGAGGAGAGTTTCCAGTTGAGAGAGACGGGGCTTGTGTGCCTGCCAGGATCCTTAAACTCTCCAGAGCTGTGCCGGCTGAGCCGGCCTCCCCAGCCCCTCCAGCCGTCTGGGTGTCCCCCTTCCTCCCCTTTCCTTATTGCTGCCTCTGGGGCTGGGGCTGGCACTGGCACTTGATCCTAAAATAAAAGTCTGCCCTAACAGGAAGCAAATAATGTCCCTCCACTGACGGAGGTGTTTCCTTCTTTAAGAAGATACAAAGAGCTCTTTTCAGAGAGCAAAGGGCCCGGGACTGGTGGGTGGCCCTGTGCTGAGCCAGGCATGTTCCGGCGGGCGCGTCCCTCCTGGAAGAGGCCCCCAGCCAAGCCCTGAAGCAGGCTGACAGCTTCTCCGAGCCCCAGGCCTTCCACCTGCTTGGTGGGAATCTTTATTTATAGGCATCTCTTAGGCCCCCAGGGTCACAGGGAAGGCATGGCTTCCCCCCAGGATGCAGCAGTCTGCGGTTTTCTTCCCACCCCACACTCCCCTTGCTGGATCCTCTGCTTCTTTCAATCTCTTTACCCCCCGCCCCGGTCCCTCCGAGTGCTGTGCTGATGTGCTCTTTTTTAACCACTCACACTCTCCTGATGACTGCGTCGGCTTTCATGGCTTTAAATTCCCCTGATGTACTGTGGGTTCCCACAGGCCCAGTTCCCCTGCTGGCTTCTGCCCTGAACTCCAGACGCTGCTCTCACCTGCTCACCCTACGTCTCCACCTGGAAAGGCACTAGGTGTCTCACACCGGCTAGATTGGAGGCAGAACCCTGGATCCCATCCTCCCCGCCCTCTGACTTGCCTTTCCCTTCATCTGCCCCACCTCAGGAAGGGGCTCAGTCCCCAAACCTTGGAGTCCTCTTTACTCCTCGCTTTCCTTCATAGCCACCTCTAATCCACGGGGAGGCTGTTGGCTCCGTCTTCCAAGTCCAGCCCTCCTCTTACCACTCCCCGCACCCCCACACCCAGGTCTGAATCCAGACCAAGGCACAGGCATCTCTCCGGACCACTACCGTGGGCCCTTGGTTTACCTCTCACTCACTCCCTTGTCCCGCAACAGCCATTCTCCATACAGCAGCTGGGGATTTTTAAATAGACTTTATTTTTTAGAACCATTTTATATTTATAGAAAATGGCAAAGATGGCACAGACAGTCCCCATATACTCAGCACCCAGTTTTCCCTACTATTAACATCTATCAGTATGGTACATTTGTCATAATTAATAAATCCATGTTGCCTTATTATGAACTAAAGTCTACACTTTGTTCAGATTTCCTTCATTTTACTTAGGTCTTTTTTCTGTTCCACAGTCCCACCTTGGGCATCACATTACTGTTAGTCATCACGTCTTTAGGCTCCTCTTGGCTGTGGCAGTTCCTCAGACTTTCCTTGATTTTGATGACCTTGACAGTTTTGAGGAATACTGGTCAGGAATTTTGTGGGATGTCCCACTATTAGAATAGACTGGGGTTTTAGATTTTGGGGAGGAAGATCACAGCGCCATTTTCACCATATCATATCAAGGGTACATACTATCAACATGACTTACCACTGTGGATATTGATCATGGTCACCTAAGATAGTGTTTGCCAGGTTTCTCCACTGAAAAGTGACTCTTCTCCCCCGTCTATACTGTACTCTTTGGAAGGAAGTCACTATATGTAGTCCACACTTAAAAAGCAGGGTGCATGCTCTCCCTCCTTTAGGGTAGAGTATCTCCATCAATTATTTGAAATTCTTCTGCACAGGAGATTTGTCTCTTCTCCTCCATTTATTGATTTATTTTTTCATGTACTTATATCAGGATGAACTCATGGATATTTATTTTATATGTTGGGTTATAATCCAACACTACCTTAATTTTCTTGGTCAACTTGAAAGAGCCATTTGGAGTTCTTTGGATTGGCTCCTGTGCATCTTTGATATATCACTAGCAATGTGTGTGTGTATGTGTGTGCTTTAGCACGTCCTTATACTCTGGTATTACAAAATGCCAGAGTGATCTTTTAACTAGTAAATCATGTCACCCTTTGCTCAAAAGCATCTGGGGACTACCCTCACCCATAGAATGAATTCAAACTCCACACAATGGCTTAGCAGGCTCCTCCAGTGCTAGGCCCTGGGTATCTTTCCGACTTCCACTTATAGCTCTAGCCACACTGGCCTTCTCAGCATTTCTCAGTCATGCAAGCTTGTTATCACCTCACTTTTTTTTTGTTTTGTTTTGTTTTTTGTTTGTTTGTTTTTTATTTTGTATTTCCACCTCACTTTTGCACTTGCCATGTCCTCTCTCTGGAGTGCTCGTCCCCAGGTCTTCACAAGGTCTCTCCTCTTTCTTGAGAGGCTTAAATATCACATCCTGGCTTTGTTTTTGTCACAGCACTGATGACAACCCTGTCGGCCAGGATTCTTAGAAGAAGCATGAGAAACCCTGTCTGGTTTCAATAGAAGAAGATTTTCTTAATAGGCTCAGGGTGCTCAAGCAGTGGTTGAGAAGGTTCAGTGGTTTATAGCCAAGTTCAATGCCGTGAATCATACCAGTTGGTGGGATTCTGCTGTGCCTGCTGCCGCAGGTCACGTCACCAACGTGGCTGTTCTGGACACTGTGTCTGCTGGACCCCACTGCCACCAGTGCTCTGGAGTCTGTCTCGCTGCAGCTGCTGCCACCACGTGCGAGGATGTTTGGCAGGCCTGTGTCCTGGAACCACTGGTTCTGGGTGGAGCCTCGCAGGCACGTGTCTTGGCTTATTCTGTGAGGGAATCCGATAAAACCAGTGTCTGGATTTTCAGTTTCTATGTAGAGGGATGTGGGTTCTGCATCCCCACAAGTCTCCAAACATAGGATAGAGGTTCAGATCCTGAGCAGCCAAAAAGAGTGATAAATGTCTACTATACTAGATGACTTTGTATGTTTACATGTTTACTTGTCTGTTGCCTTTCTTGTGTGGTAGAACGTAAGCTTCATGAGGTCAGGGACTTTATCTTTTTCTCTGTAGTCCCAGAGTCTAGAACAGCAGTCACACAGAGGTGGCCCTTGAGAAATATTTGCAGAATACGTATCACTTACTCCAGTGAACGTACTGGCAATTGTAAAGGTGAAACCTCTCGGTGGTTGCTGCTCCTGGCTCTTCCTCTGGCCTGTTCTCCTTCCTCAGGCAAAAGCAAGCAGACCAGCCTGAGGCAGCGTGCCAGTAAGAAAGCAGACGGGGGGGCCAGGCACTCGGTTCCAGGAGTGGGACAAGGAGAGTCCCCAGAGTTCCGGGGAAGGGGGACAAGGCTACTCAGGGGTAAAGGGCCGGAGTATAACCCAGTTGGATTGCTGAGGCAATGGGAATGCTCTCTCCTGCTCAATTTGAAGACAGGAGGGTAGAGCCCTAGGAATTAGGGCTCCTTTTAGCCCCCCTTTGCCTTCAGACTTCAAGGGAGCCTGATATGGGGTGAGGCAGTGACTGGAGAGCCACAAGCAGAAGACAGAAAGTGTTTGGAAAAGTCCTCATTTCACCTCCGTGGAATTCAGAAACCTCCTATTGTTGCCCAAGCCCCCATGACTGCTTCTGACATGGGACCTTGTGGAACTGAGCGTGTGAGTGTGTCTGAAGGTGTGTGTGTAGGGTTGGTGGTGGGGGAAAGCAGGTGGGAGGGAACAGGTCAAAAAGCATGTCTGGCTGCGTGGATGGGAGCAGGAGAGGTTTGCACTGCTGTGGGGGGGCGGGGGTTGCAGTGCCGTGCCATCACCCCTCCCTGGGCTCCACTTCCAGTGCTCAGTGGCTTCATTCTCTCTTCTCGCTGACATTCCACCTTTAACCAGTTTGCACATGTGTGGGAATGGCAGGCTCTGTTGCACTGCGGCAGCTGTGGGAGAGCGTGGGTGGAGCAGGTGCACGAGAGGAGCACAAACCGCTGGCCCTGGCCACAGGGTTATGCCCTCACAAGATGTAGATCTCCTGGCCAGCTGGTCCCCTCCATCCATTCTCTGCCCAGCCTCCTTCCTCCCTGGAGTGCAGTCATGTTGAAGAAGCATCTGGAGTAATTCAGCTGTCCTTACTGCCTCCGGTCCTGCAGACAGGGAAGCAGGACAGCTGAGGTGCCCTTTGGGGAGTCTTTAAAAAGGGGGATGTGGACGAAGGAGGTCTGGGGGTGGTGTGGGGGTGGCTGGGTATAAGAGGAACTCAGTTTCAGGCCAAGAGGAAGACTCATGCCATATGGAACTCTGACTATTTGTGTATGTGGGAGGGGGTGGCGGTATCAGATGCAAAATCTACTTCTAATGAGAAAAAGAGAGAAAAATTGAGAGTGAAAAGCAGTGCCTGGGCTGAACTGCCTGCAGGGGAGGGACTGATGGAGGAAGGAAAGAAAAAGGGAGGGGGGAATGGGGAAACAAAACAAGCGAGGGGCAATTTGAGCGGAGAATTTTATACTGAACATGTCAGGGAAATGCTTAATATATATTCTATTTATAGATTCTAGAGAACCTCTAAGAAGAGAAACTGTGAGTTCGTTTAACGGTGTTAAATGATTACAAATTGCCATCATTTTGGGGAATCACTGCTTAGCATCTCCAGCTAATCACGGTGCATGCTGTATTATTTATCCATGTGATGAATATCTGCAGAGTGTATTTTGTGGTAAATTTTATTTCACTGCAACACCTGCTCATGAAGATTCACTCTAATCTCAGACGGCATAATTACCTGCTCAGGATTAAAATAAAACAACCCAGAAGCAATGTGTCTAAGAGTAAAGGGAACAAAACTCAAGTGTTTATAAACATACCATAGAATTACTTTTGATTAAGTAATTCTAATCAAACTTGACAGAAGGAGGTCAACAAAGCACCAAGAATTTTTTTGCAATTTCCTACACCCGATTCTCTGTCCTCAGCACTGTCATCTCACAACCACACCCACACACGCGCGTGGTGCACACATGCAAGCACAGGCACAAGCTTCTTACTTTAGGGAAAGGTGAGTTTAGAACTGGCTCCTTGGCTTTGAACATTAGATTCATGGTGGTTTCAGACACTGGCACTTCTGGTCTACAAACCTAGCTGTTTTGGTGCTTTGCAGAAGAACAGAAGTTGTTTTTCCCATTTTACCAAACAGGATTAAAAGGCCTAAGTGCCTGTTAATAATGGTGCCTGGATCACTCAGGAAATCTGTGTCATATCAAACAATGTGGGGTTTGGTTCAGAACAAAAGAAGGCTAGGCTAAATCCAAGGAAAAAACATCTTGACTTTTTATTTTAAGCTTAAGAATATGTATAGTTTTCTGCATTGGATTCTTATTTTTAAGATGTAACTTTCCAAAACAAATTCTGTGGAAGCATGTAAATGTGTAACCCTTGGAGCAGTTTGGAAAGAAACAGGTCAACATGGGAGTGGCTCGAGCCTCAAAGCCTGTACCATGTCTCCAAGAAGATGATGAACTGGGGCAGCTGACCAGGACTTCCCTGCCAAGGGTTGGAATGCAGACAGGAAACTGCATACTTAGAAAAGGAAAGAAAATAATAAAAATATTTTAATCACTGAGTTCCTATGTACATTCACCAACTTCTACCCAGTCAACATTTGGCATTGTCACTGGAGGATCAATCTTTACAGGTCTGTTGTTCAGATGATGACATTACAGAGCACAAAAGGCATGTCAAATCCTCTACCATGGCAGCAGGCCCCAGATAAAAAACAGACTTTGGAGTCAGAATGGGAACAAGCTATACTGTTTAAAAATGTTGCTTACTTACTGTTAGAAAGAAAGGTAAGGAATCAGAAAATAAAATATAAGGGCAAGATAGGAAAAAAAAAAAAAAAGAAATATTTTCTCCTTAAAAATACTACTTCCATGTAAAATTGTGATTTGGCCCTTAGTAACCCCAATAATCTGGTTATCCAGTATGGCAGTTTGATATTATTTATGAATTCCAAAAAGAGATATTTATTATGTTTGTAAAGTGGTCTGTTCCTCAGGGTGTGATGCCCTTTGATTGTATTAAATCCACAGGCTTTTACGTTTACTTGATTAAATTAAGATTAGGGCGTTGATTCGACCACATCAGTAGGGTTTGGCCCAGGGTTGAGTCCCCTCCCCATTGGTGGGCTATATAAATGGACACTCACTCAAGGAGAACACAAGAGAAGATACACAGAGGAATAAAGAGATCTCCATAGACATGGAATAGGAGAGAACTTGATGTTGGGGCCCTGGAGAAAGATAAGCCATTCGCCTGATAGTTTGCAGCTGAAGAGACCAGAGCCCTAAGCAGCTAAGATCCAGAAACAAACAAGCTCTTCAGCCTACAGCTGAGATTGGAAGAAGCTGGGCCCATGGAGCCTTAAGAGAGAGAGTAAGGCTGAACCCTCACAGACATCATCTGCCATCTTGCTTCAACATGTGGCAACAGACTTTGGTGAGAAAACTAACCTTGAGTTGGACTCTTTAGGTCCTTGTAACTGCAAACTTCTACCTCAAATAAATACCCTTTATGAAAGCCAAGAGATATCTGGTACTTTGCATCAGTACCCCATTGGCTGATTAATACATCAGGTGAGAACAAAATAATGAAAACTTAGAAGCTGTCTAGACCAATCCTCATCTAATATTTGAATCCTCTCTCTATACCCACACATCTTGTCATCCTACCTCTGTGTCAAGACTTCAAGAGGCAGCAAACCCATGGCCTGCTGGGGAAACCTATCTGTCTATGGAGCATGCTAATTGACAGGCAGAGCAGCCTGCTACCACACTACACTATAGTCCTGGCACCACCCTCTGGAGATTTACAGGACAAGTCTAATCCCTCTTCCATGTGTAGGTCCTTTACCCACTAGGAAACCTCCATCACGTGCCTTTAAGACTGGGCCTAATGTCCAGACATTTATGATGACTCCTTCTGAATAATGATTTCAGATTTCCTCACCATCTTTGCTGCTATTTTCTGTCCTGGTTCTAGTTTCCAAATGTTTCTCTTCATTTGTGAGACTGCCAACCAAACACCTGCCACCACCTGTGGTTTGACAAGATTTAGTAGATAGGTGACCTGCTTTTGACCCCAGCACCTTTTGAATATCCTCTCTCTTGAGCTTGCCTGTTCATAAAGAAGAAGTTAAAATTTGTTTTCCAGCCATCCCTTGTAGCTAGGGTTTGGGCATGTGATCCAGGTCCACCAATCTCATTCAATTCTGTGAGGCCATGATTGGGAAACTATTGACATAAAGAAGCAAGACCTGTCCTGAAGCTCTTTTAGTAAGGGTGGCTGAGGTGACATCCAGCATCCCAAAGATAGTGGCAATGAGATCTTAAGGCAAAGTCCTAAGCCCAGAGTCTCAGAGATAAGCCACAGTATTATAGAAGCAGAGTAAGGGCCTCATAAAATTGTCCACAACCTAATCCCTAGAACCTGTGAATTTGTTACCTTACATGACAAAAATGACTTGGCAGATGGGATTAAGCTAAGAATCTTGAGGACTTCAGGGAAGATGGCATCAGAGTAGGTAGGCAGGGCTCTACTCTCTTACAAAAACAATGGAGGAAGGGCAAAAGGCTTTCTGAGGGAGCTGCTTTGGGGATCTGTGGACCAGGAGAGTGCTGCACATCATCTGGGAGGGTGAGGAACAGAGAAGCTGAGGCAAAACCATGAATTGCTGGTCCCCACAGCCAAGAACAGAACCCATCCTTTACCCTCAAGGTGAAGAGCCTGGGTAAAACCCATGGCTCACTGCAGCCAACTGAGAGGGAAAGAGATGTCTTCCTCCCTGGGAAGAGGGAGGGTGAGGTGAAGGGCAAACCGGTTTCTCGTCAATAAATTTGGCCAGAGGAGCCACTTTGAATCTTGACTCTGGCCAGATCAGAATCACAGGCAAGCAGAGGTTGAAAGAGACACTTTTCTCTTGCTGCTTTCAGAATGACAAATACCAGAAATAAAGAAAGAATTCTGAAAGCAGCAAGAGAAAAGCGACATATCACTTACAAGGAAAACTCAATGAGAGTAAGTGCTGATATTGCTTCAGAAACCATGGAGACAAGAAGGCAGTGGTATGATGTATTTAAGGTACTGAAAGAGAAAAACTGCCAGCCAAGAATTTTTTATCCAGCAAAACTGTCTTCAGAATTGAGGGTGAGTTTAAAGTCTTCACAGACAAATAAAAACTGAGAGAACATATTACTAAAAGACTGGATTTACAAGAGATACTAAAGGGAATGCTGCAGCCTGAAAGGAAATACAAAGATGACAAACTTGAAGAAGAAAGTAGAAATGAAGATTATTAGTAAGGATAACCTAAAGGGTAAAAAGACAGACTATAGTAAGATATGACAACGGAAAGCCAAAGAATACAGTGGACGAAGTAATGCGTTTATAGCAATAAGATTGAATGTAATGGATTGAATGCCCCAATCCAAAGACATAGACATACTTACCTGGCAGGGGAGATACCATGATCATGAAGGTGGTTTTCCAGGGCAAGGCTTATCCATTGCACTCTGGATATTCTGACCCTTGTGATTTCCCCAAATGTGGGAAACTCGACTGTAATTTGTGGTAGTGGGGGACTGTGTTCACACTCTCTCCTGTAAAAGAAAAAAAATAGACATAGTGGATAAAAAATAGGAGCCCTCCATATGCTGTCTACACATGACTCACCTTAGAGGTAAGGACACAAACAGGTTGAAAGTGAAATGTTGGAAAAAGATAATCTACACAAATAGCAACCAGGAGTGGTGATACTAATATGAGACAAAATAGATTTTAAATGCAAAACTGTTTAAAAGAGTGAAGAAGGTTATTAATATAATAAAGGGACAATTCAACACAAAGAAATAACTAAAATAAATATTTATGCAGCTAACCTGGGTGCCCCAAGATACATGAGGTACACACTGGCAAAAATGAAGGGAGAAATAGATGTCTCTACAATAATAGTTGGAGACTTCAGTACACCACTCTTAGCATTGGCTAGAACATCTGGATAGAGGATAAATAAAGAAATGGACAGCTTGAACAATATGATAAATGAACTAGACCTAACAGATATTTATAGAGTATTATGTCCCAAAACAGCAGGATATACATCCGTTTCAAGTGTTCATGGATTCTTCTCCAGGGTAGACCATATGCTGGGTCACAAGACAGCTCTCAATAAATTTTAAAAGATTGAAATTATACAAGGCATATTCTCTGATCATAATGGAATGAAGCTGGAAATCAATACCAGACAGAAAAAGGGAAAATTTACAAATACATGGAGATTAAACAACACAGTCTTAAATAATCAGTAGGTCAAAGAAGAAATTGCAAGAGAAATCAGTAAATATATTGAGATGAATGAAAATGAGAGAATCAACAAAACCATAGTTGGTTCTTCAAGAAGATCATCAAAATTGATATACCCTTAGATAGAGTGACAAAGAAAAAAAGAAAGAGGATTAAGTTAAGGATCTTGAGGTGGGGAGATTATCCTAGATAATCTAGCTGGGCCCAATGTAATCAGAGGAGTCCTTATAAGAGGAAGGCAGAAGAATAACTGTCAGAGAAGGCAATGTGACAATGAAAGCAGGGGGAGAGACGGAGAAAGTTGAAGATGCTATACTGCTGGTTTTGAAGATGAAGGAAGGGACCATGAGCCAAGGAATGCAGGCAGTCTCTAGAAGTAGGAAAAGGCAAGGGAAGACACTCTTCCCTAGAGCTTCCAGAAAGGAATGATACCCTGCCAACACCCTGATTTTAGCCCAGTGAAACCTATTGTGAACTTCTGATTTCCAGAATTGTAAGAGAATACATTTGTGTCATTTAAAGCCACTAAATTTGTGGTAATTTGTTACAGCAGCCATAGGAAGCTAATTCAAGCTAATAAAAGCATCTAAGCACAGGGATGGTATCAGCAGAGTCCCCACTGGAGCAGTTGGATGCGATTCAGGCACTCCTCTTAGCTGCAGCACTTCCAAACCAGATTCTGTGGTCTTCCCAAAGACGTTGTCACTAAGCAAGTTCATTTTCTTAAACTAGTTAAATAAATAAGTTCCATGGCTTGCAACAAAGACCCCAGCAAACCTCTGCCCCACCCACCTCTCCATATAATTGGTTCCTAGATCCTTTCTATTTCACTTCTGAATCACTTCTCAAATTCACATTTGCTGCCTTATTTCAGGTTCTCACCATTCTTAGACTATTTTGATGACCCTCTAGTTGGTTTTCCTGTGTCTGGTCTTTTCCCACTCCTATCCTTCCTCCACATTCCTGCCATATTGTTATATTTTGGAAACTTAATCACAGGACTTCATCACCTTTTTGAAAACACACTGAAGTTTTCCACTGATGAAAAGATAAAGTCCAGAGTGTTTACATGGCATGGAGGGATCTTGGCCACCTTGCCTGAACTGTTTACATCATTACCAAGAGCAAAAGCTTTGGTATTAGAGACACCTGATGAGCTCTAGGATCTTAACCGATGGAGCCCCATCTATAAAGTAGTGACAATCATACCATCCTCCTAGTTCTACCTCATCATGTTGTCATGAAAATTAAATGAGGTAATTAATAAAAACACCCACGCATAATATACCATGTGCTTGGCATATGGTAGTCATTTAATTATATATGTGTGTGTGTATTTCATGCATTGTCATTCCCTACCTTGCATGACCAAATACTTCCCATTTTCATGTCTCTGCTAATGATGAGGTTTTTTTTTTTTTTGTTGTTGTTGTTGTTTTTTTTTAATAACCTCAAAGACCCTCCCTCCTTCTCTTTTGCCTGGCAAACTTTTACAAGTCTGAGGTCAAATAGCATCACTATAGCAGACTTCTCTGCCTCCCTCAAACAAGGTGGGTCAGGCCCTCCCCTGGATGCCTCTCTAGTGGCAGTTATTCCACCCTGCTGCAGTGATTTGTTTACAAACTCACTTCCTCCAATTGAGGGTCTTTTCCACATTGGGATCTACAAAGTCTAGCATGGTACCCAGCAAACATGAGCTCCATAAAAAATTCCAGATGAATAGTTGAATGAAGTAATATAGTAAGGGAAAAGGGAGAAGAGTGAAAATGCCACCTACCTTTTCTGTAAAGTAAGTCTATGGAAAGTGCCATTGTTCAAACCTGAAATTTTACATAATTGGATAGCAAACTCCTGTAGGTGTTCTAAATATTCTAGATGATCTAGGTAGGCTTTAAAGAAAGTTTCTTTAAGAAAGCTGAAGATAACATAATGGATGAGTAAGAGTAATTATTCTACTAAAGACTTTTAAGCACACAAAAGGATTGTCTGACCAAAGAAAGTTTTATTTAAAGAGAAAATTAATAAATAAAGAAGTTCAAGTGCAGGCAGCACAAGCCCCTGTATTAGAAGTAACTGACAAAGGATGGTCCATTGACAGGCCCTTGATATTGATGAATGTGCTTATGAAACTTTACTATGGAAATTGAAACTTAGCCTAGTATTATAGGGTGCCTAAGTGTTACCTCCTGAGAGCCTCCTTGTTGCTCAAATGTGGCCTCTCTCTAAGCTGAACCCAGCATATAAATGCAATAACTTCCCCTCAGCATAGGACATGACTCTCAGGGATGAGCCTCCCTGGCACCAAGGGATTACTACCGAGCACCAACTAGCAATGCAACTGGAAAAAGATCTTGACCAAAAGGGGGAAAAGGTAAAGACAAATGAATTTATATGGTTAAGAGACTTCAAAGTGAGTTGGGAGGTCATTCCAGAGGTTATGCTTATGCACGTCTCAGAAGGATCTCATTGACTGTCAAATTAGATACTACCCCAAATAGCAGGGCTTCTGGGGGCTCTGGAGACACCCAGGTACTATGGTCAGGGCACATTGCTTATGAGTTTGGTGCCTTGCCATTGGGCCCTATTTTGGTGTTTGTGCTCCCTAGTGTGACAGAAATGGACTCAGTTGTGTTTTACCTAAACATGATTTTTCTATCCCTTCTATTTGAACCTACAGTTGGTGCTGGAGTTGATAGGTATATGTCCAAGAGACTTGAATCTTTGGGCTGTCCATGTGGCAGCCCAAAGAGCTGGGCCCTGAGCCTCAATGGAGTTGCAACACCTACTCTCCAGTTCATTGGACTCACCCAGGACAACTAACAAGGAGGTGATAATGGACAATCTCCATACCAAGGAACTGAGAGAGTCTACAACGGCAAGCAAGAGAGTCCCATCTATCAGCTGTATGGGACTGAAGCCCCCTCTCAATTAGAAGCAAAGTGGGCATCACCATCTCAGAATCCTCAGGATTGGGGAATGAATGATGGACTAGAGTGGACTTACTGGTATTCTACTATAGACTTATTGTGATTATAACAATGGAAGAACTTATATCATTGATGTGGAGGCAGTGGCCACTGGAAGTTCTGAGATCAGGGAGAGAGAAAACAGGTGTAATACGGGGGCATTTTCAGGACTTGGGAATTGTCCTGAATGACATTGCAATGACAGAAACAGGTCATTATATATCTTGCCATAACCTATAGAATTGTGTGGGAGAGAGTGTAAACTACAATGTAAACTATAATCCATGCTTAGTGGCAATGCTCCAATGAATGTACCACACTAATGAAGGATGTTGTTAATGTGGGTAAATGTGAGCAGTGTGGGGAGCGGGGCATATGGGAATCTCCTTTATTTTTTATGTAACATTTATGTAATCTAAATATCTTTTTAAAAAATTAAAAATTAAAAAAAAAAAAAAGAACAAACCAAGGTTTACCTGAGGAAGAGAAAATTCTGCCTTAAGACTGTAGCATCAATTCCTACCTGAGAGTTTCTATCCTGCCAGCCTGCCCTAAAGATTTTGGACTTTCCAGGCCCCATAACCGTGTAAGGCATTCCTTGAAATAAATGAAATATATGTAGGATGGAAAAAAAAAAAAAGAAGTAACTGCCAAATGAAGTCCTATATGAAATGAAGACAAAATACATCAGAATTAAGTGCCAATGGGAAAATAAAAATTGGTTCTGGATGCAACTATTTACTTTTTTTTGCATACAGAGAAGTACATCTGAGTGATATTTGATTGCTTTTTCCACAAAAGTCAGCAAGAAGTTCCAAACCATCTCATGTGTCTATATTTTGACTTTCAATCCAAACATACAAAAACAGAGATAACCTGACTCTTGCGGTTTACATTAATGTGACCTGGTGCTGATGAAAGGCCATGTCTGCCTCCATAGAAACATTTTAAACATTTACCGTAGCTGGAAACTGCACCTAGACCCGCTGGTCGCCTCTTACCCTGGCCCTGCTGACCTGCACTCAGAAGTCTGAGGGCAACGGGAGACTTAGGTGGGGTCTTGCGATCTCTAAAGCCATGGAAAATTTCTAAGAAAAAAGCAACACAAGATGATGATTTTGGTTGCATCCAGAGTAAAGGCTTTACTGCTTTAGATTATAAAATGGTTTGGACAAAAACCAGCTAATGTGTGGATAATCTGATGGGTGCATAGGCTTTTCAAGTCTTGTCATGATCTCTTTGCTAAAGTTAAATGTTAGCCAAACCATTGCCATTTGATCCTGCAATACCCAAGACAGAAGACAGACCAGCTTTTATCATTTTTTGAGTAGCTAATATACATTTATTACTATCTAATTTGATGATTTGGTGTTTGAAAACATACACACATGTGCAGTTAAGTTAAAATAATTGCACATGTGTGCAAGTTTTTCTTTCTTTTATTTTTTAGTGTGTGTGTAGTTTTTAAAACATGATACTCCTAGAGAATGAATGGTGCCTTTCCTTGGCAAGTCTGCAGGTCAGGCGGTGGTAATGGAGAGGCAGGAAGGAGGACCTACCAGGGAAACAAACCAAATTAAAGATGAAGTGGTTCTGCAGGGACCATAGTCCTCACGGGTATATTTTTGCTAAGACTGATTGCACATTGTCCATACACAGCATCATATCTCCGATTAGCAAGAAGGGTCTTTCTCAAAAGATAAGAAACATGCCATTTCTCAATAAGGAGACAACCTGCCCAAATGATGCATAAATAAAGTCCTAACTAGAAGATCTCAGTCACTTACAGCTATTAATTTCTTCCACCCTCTTTGAAAGAGCTTAGGGTAAAGCAAGTGACAAGCATTTCACACACAGAGACGGGCGTACACAGACTCCTGCCAACTCTATAGGGCCTAAAATAGTCCCTTGGCAACTGAGTAGGGAATGGGTTCCAGGCCCCGAGGCAACTATGCACATCAGAGGAATGGCCTCCCTCCCTGCAGCTGGGGCCCCAGCTAATCCTGCGGTCTCACCCTCCCGTCCCCAGTCCCCAGCAGGGAGCTCTGCTTTGAGGGAAACAACTAAGGCTTGACAAAAGCCAGCCTGGGGAGCAGCCCAGCCCAAGTGCATACCCACACACTGCTACCGAAAATGTGTCAAAGGCCCCAGAACATCTTATTTACTCTCCTTAGCACGAGAACATATCAGTGTCCTCCCTCCTTTCCTAATAGGCAACATCGACCTCATTCTGGGGGGTTTTGCAAAGACCAAGAAATAGGAGCTCCCACCCTGGGCGTGATGACCTTGTGCGTGAGAGAGATGCCGGAGACTGGCTGACTTCCCGTTTAACAAGCATTCCCCGGCACTTACTCTGCACAGGGCCCCGTGCTAGGGCTTGGGGAAATTCAGACAGAAGCACTAGTAATCATACAAGCGAACAGCTCTGAGAGGTGTAAGCGGAACGAGAACACCATCAATGGCCATGGTAACTGCTCTAAAACGTGCCCAGCTTCGTGGCAGGTGCTTTACACGCTTGTCTCGTTTGGTCTCCAGAACAACCCTGTAAGGTGGGTGCTAGCATTCCTATCTGATGGATAAAGGAACCGAAGCTCAGAGGAATCAGGGGACTTGGTGGAACTGGGAACATCAAGGTTGTGAATGGGAGTCTCTGCAGGTTATTGAGCTGAGGAGTGACCCGATCAGAGACCAAAGAAGTGCACAGAAAGGCGGCAAGATAAATCGAGAGGTGGGGAAACTATTCTGTGACAAATGTGCTGAAGGCTGGCATGCCAATCTACACGACAGGCATATAGTAAATATATGTTTTAAGAACACAGTCATACAATAAAAGCTATAAAGAAAAGCAAGTGAATTGTAAATGCAAAAAATCAGGAAGTGAGGGGAGATGTAGCTAAGGAGGAGTTCTCAGGGGGCTTAACAGTGGTTGTGTCTCCTGCTTGGCTAGGGGTGCTACGGGGAAGGCCCTCCCTTGGTTATCCCAGCTCCCACTGAGCAGCCCTTGCCCAGGCTCCTGGACTCTGGAAACACCACCTCCCACTATCCCTCCAGCTCTAGAAGTGGTTCCTCTGCCTGCTCATCTCTCTAAAACCTGTGAAGAGAGTCCGTCTGCTGAATGGGGCCGAGGGAGGGGCACCACAACCTTACTCAGAAGAGCCAGCAGTGTGGACATGGGGCCAGGTCTGAGTTTGTGCTCATCTACATGGCCCTCTGACTCCAAAGGGTCCTCTCCCAGAGGGCTTGGTACCTGAAATTCCTCTAGATGTGTGGGTTTTTGTTTTGTTTTGTTTTTGTTCTTCGTTGAATTCAAGTTACTTTGCATCTCCACAAAGCTTTTAGAGAAATAGAAATACTCACGGAATATTTAATACAAGAAAGCCTCTCTATGAAATCAGGATGGGCTGGCAAAGTTAGGGAAGGCTTTAGGGGATGGAGCCCTAATAGAGAGTTTGGGTTTGAATAGGCAGAGAGAAGGGAGGGAACCTTCCTGGGAAAAGCCTGGAGGAGGGTGCTGTGGGGATCAAGGAACAGGGAGGTACAGACAGTGGGCGGCTCCCCCTGGCTGGAGCTTTGAGCCATGAACGGAGAGAAGGTGGGACAGGGGGCAGGAGCCTGAAGGACCAGGCTTGACTGTGGATGGACTTCACCCAGAAGAAAATGGGAAGCAGTCAGAGATTTCTGAGCAGAGCTAGAGCATATTAAAAACTGCTCCTGGTGGCAGTGTGAAGAATGGATCAGCAGCAGAGGGAAACTGGAGACAGGAAGACCAGTGAGGAGGCTGTTGCAATAATCCAGGTGTGATGTGATAAGGACTTGGACTAGAATGGTGGCAGGGGACCAAGAAAATGAGGGACATGAAATATACTAAAAATGACTATTCCATAGGATTAGGCTGATAGGATAGGGGGGTTAGAAAAGATGGATGAGATTTCGAGCAAGGTTGGTTTGTTGGAGGTACTTCCAAAACGTGCACTTCATTGCTTATTCCCAGGTATTTATGACTTTTCCAGTGTCATTACCTAACTCATTTACAATCTGGAAACTCATATCCACTTTATCCATCATGAGGGCTTTACTCCTACTCAATGTGTCTTCAGAGTTAAGTTAGCCTGGCCCTTTGCAAAGCTCTTTATATCATAGTAACATGTGATTAACTTTTAAAACCAAGGTTTACAGAATCCTGGAACTCCTAAATCCAGGCTTGGTCAAGAATTATTAGGGAAGATTGGACTGACTCGGTTTGCCCGACGTGGGGGCATGCTGCACTGCTGCTAGGGGCCAACTCAGGCCCTGTGACTGCTCAAAGCCCAGGTACTACCCAGGATTACTCCAGGGCACTACAAGTTGTCCCAGCTTGACCGAGGACAGTCATGTCCATTGGAAAAGAAGGCATCCTGTCACCGAGGAAATGCTTACTTTGCACTTAATTTGGGGTAAATAGAGCCCTTTCTAGAAATTTCCTTTGAGGTCCAATAGATAAATCAAGGCATTTAGATTTTACGTCTCAAATAAACCGTCTTACTGTATGTATAAATGTAAGAATGAATTAGAAAATAGACAATATGTGTGGTAATGAAATAGAACCATAGTTTGATCCAATCTTTGCAAAGGAAAATAAATTCTCTTGCCTTTGATAAAAGATTTTTCTGTGAAATAGGTAGGGTGATAATGCTATGATCACATGGTCACTGCCACTCGTATCCAAAGAACAATTAGTAAAGATGACTACACCGTCAAAATCAGAATTTGTTTTAAGAACATAAAGCAGCTGAAGACCCATGTGCAGCAGATCAGCCTGGTGGGCTTCCTTTAGGTCGTCGCACTTATCCCCCACTACACGTGCTGGGCACCAACTTGGTTGAAAGGCCCTGAGGACCCTCTCGGTTCACAAACCTTGTTGTGAACTGCCTGCCCAAACCCGCGGTTCTCACCTCTCCCTGACTGGTTTTGAGTGTTCTTGGCTCCAGCTTCATGCTCTTCTTTTGTCCTTCCTCCCACAGGACCTCATAGGCAATGCTCCCTTACAGCTTTGACCTTGGTGCTCCTGGAGGACATGATGCTCTGCTTTGGCCAGGCTTTCTATTTTCATGAGAATATTTATTCTATTTCAAGAGAATAATAAGTTTCCCTACCCTTGAGTTAAACATACACTTCTGACAAGGTCTTGGCGTGGGGGCTATTTGTTCATTCATTTGACAAACGATTAATGAGCCCCAACTAAGTATCAGGCACTGTGCTAAATGCTGAGAGTACCAAAGAGAAAGCCATGGGCCCCATCCTCCAGGAGCGCTCACTTAATTATAACACACCACACACGAGCCACAGAAGCTCTGTCATCGCAGGTGGGAATATGCTGCCCTCAGCCCAACCCCAGAGTAAAACTAGTAAAATAAAGTCAGTCAAAAGGAATAAGCAGAAGCCAAACACATTGTTGGGTTTTGGGGATTAAGGATTATTTCTGTTCTTGCTTAAAACTTCCCTTTGATGATAAACAGTATTTACCCAATAAATGCAAACATAAATTCTGGACAGTGTCCACTGGCATTAGCAACTGTGCTGCCCACCTTTCTCATCTGACTGATGAGGTGAGGCCAGCGGGTTGCCGTGGATCCACAGGCAGGAGCTGTGGACAAAGTCCATCACCTCTGTGGGCACTGACCTTTCTGAACTCAACTGCAAGAAGGGAAAGGGCTAAAAAATGAGCTAAGGATGAGTTAGAAAGGGTCTTGTTTCCAGTCCCTTTTCCCTTCCTCGGTCTCTCCTTTGCTTACTCTGAGTCTTTGCATGAGCACAGCTGGCTTACCTTTGGGTGCCTTTGTCCCTTGGTTAAAGGAAGCCCAGCAGTAATGGTGGGTATTGGGGTGGGTGGAAAGGAAACAAAGTCCCTGCTTTGCAGGGCTGCAGGTCACGGTCTCTGCTGTGAAAATGTGGGAAAGATGGAAAGAGCCGGCAGAGGACAGGACTAGCAGAGAAATGCCTCTTCTCTGGATTGGATCTCATTCCCCGCAAGAACAGGGAATCCTAAAGCCTGCCCCTCTATGACAGGGCGAGGGTACGGATGACCAGGAAACTCCATCCTTTCTGGAAACCACTAGGAGTCAGAGGAGGTGTCCCAACCTGGGATAGAGTCCTCAGATCCCAGGTTGCCTCTGGTCAGCACTGCCCAGAGGCTGCCACCTTGAAGGAAGCTGGTGGAGGCGTTAGCCCCCCTCCCCGACTGGCCACCAGCCAGTCAGTGCCTGGGGAACCAGCTGGGCCCCCAGCCTGGGGCTGTCGCTCAGCTCAGCAGGGCTGGGAGGCCGAGGGGTTAACCAAGGTGCCTGTTGTGTAACCAGGGCCGGGGAGGCTGCCTCTGAGGGAGTTCGCAGCAGGACACTCTCTTCTGTTGGGGTTTGCTCAGTGGCCACTTCCAAATTAGGAAGCCCAGCTAGCCTGGAAGCCCGGGAATGCAGGAGGAGAAAAAGGCATTTTCCAAAGAGGGGTCTGAGCTAATCGTGCCCCACAGCCCAGGAAGGGAGGGTCACAAGGTCCTCTCTCTGCCCAGCATTCCGATCATCCCCTCCTCAAAGGCCGAGCGGGCTTTTATTCTCTAAGTCTCATTTGCTTTAACTTCTGACAATGAACGTATTTCTTGATGTAAAAGCATCAGGAAAGAACATCTGCAGTTTGGTGAATTCTAACTCTGTCTGTAGCCTGCAACCAAGGATGATGCCCTTTTAACTCATCAATGCCAATCAGCATATTATATGTTGGGTTTTCATTTGGTGTCAGGGACCCAGACTCAGGCAATACTGGCTAAGGATGATCATTTATGGTAGAATTTAAAACAGAGCCTTCATTCATGAATGAATTATTGGCTGTTTGGTCTTAAACCATGCTCCTTCACACTGGGACATGGAGGCTCAAAGGCAAGCAGGTGCTGGTCTCTCGGTTTAAGTTTTGTGGTGACTAGCAGGTTAGCAGAGGTGAGGAGCAAGAGGCATGCCTGCCTGCTTTCTGTCCTGAAGCCAGATGGGAAAACAGGCATTTTGCTTCTCACTGGCCCCCCCCCCCCCAGTGAAGTTGCTCAGACTGCTCACCCCCTGCCCCGCCCTCTCCCCGTCTCTCTCTCTCTGGGTCCTGGGCAAACTCCTGCCTGGGCCCCCAAGCATTGAGGCCGAGCCCAGTTCTCTGCAACCTTGGGTCCCTGGGAAATGTTTGCTTGCCTTTCTGAGGTAAGATGTGCCACCCTCCGACGAGTCTGAGGACCCTTCCCTGGCCCCCTGGGCCCGCCCCACTGTCTGACCCTGGCCAGCTGGTTTCCAGCTCTCCCCACTCCCTTGAAGGAACTGCTGCCCACCTGCCCACCCGGCTGCCGTGGCTGTGGCGCAGCTGCTCAGAGAGACAGACAGTGGGCCGGAGCAGCCGGCGGTCCAGCTTGCACCAGCCCCGAAGGGAGCCGACCAAGCTGCCCTTGGTTGCTTTGTTTCTAGGGCTGTGGGTAGAGAAGAACAGAGAGAGAAACTGAGGGCCAGAGGGGCTGCCGGAGGCTCCCAGTGCATTGGCGAAGGAGCTGGATTAGACTCTTGTTGCCAAGGCCCAGAGCATGACACATCCCCCCACCCTCCCCACCCTACCCCCGTGGCTGGTGGAACCTTGCAGAGTGAAGAGATGCCAGGGCTGTGCTGGGGCATTTGTCCAAATTGCTTTCTGTTGGACTTTTTGGTTGTTGTTCATTAATTAATTCATAACTTCTTTCATCTAGCAAATACTTGTTGAACATTCATTAAGTGCCGGGGGCCAAGGGAGAAAACATCTGACACGATACCTTGTGGAGCTTCCTGTCTGGGTGGGAACAAGGATGAGCATCAGGCGATTGCTCCACCCGAGGCGGTGGGGGGGGCAGCGTGCCGTGGGGCGAGGAAGTAAGACTGAAGCCTGAAGAACTGCAGGAGATGGGGCATGAGGAGGTGCTGGGAAGGGGTTCTGGGCAGAGGGGCAGCAAGCTCCAAGGCCTGCAGGCAGGAGGAAGAGGGATTCCCGCCTGGGAAGAGGCTCCACGAGCCTGGAGCATAGGGCCTGAGGTGGCAGAGGTGGAGAAAGCAAGCCAGGGGGCAATCGTGGGGGCGTTAAGGGGTGCAGGCTGAGCCTAAGGGCCTTAGGGAACCACCGTAAGTTACAAGTGGGGCAGCAACAGGATTGGATTTGAGCTTGAAAACGTTCCCTCTGGCTGCAGGATGGAGGCTGGGTTGGAGGAGAGCAGGAGGCAGGCAAAGTGGGCAGTAGGGGTGGGCAGCGACCCAGCCAGAGCAGGGGTGGGAGAAACCAGGAGCCAGGCAGCCCCGCAGCCCTCTCCCGTCTTCCTTGCTGGCTTCCCAGACACCCCACGGGCATCGCGCCCATGGTGGGATCGTGGTCAAATGTTCTCTGACCCCCTCTGGGCCCAGACAGGGCTGGGGTCTTGGAGCCGAGGAGGGGAAGAGAGGGAGGAAACAGGGCTCTGTCCTTGCGGGCTCCCTGCAGGTCACCAGGCTTTGGCAGACGGCCCTCGGGGCCAGTGGGCGGGGGAGGCTCTGGCCACTTGTTTTCAATTTCCAGGCTGCCTTAATAAATGTCACTCTTATCTCAGGAAATGAGTTTGAAATTGAGCAGACACAGCCTGCCCAGAATGACAGAACAGCTCTTGTCCTGTCTGAAAGGGCTGATCTCTGACCCTGCTGGCTGAGGTCACCCTCGGGGTCTCCCTTCAGCCACAAGTCCCTGGGCTTGTCAAACCCCTCTCCCTCCAGGGACAGGAGAGACCCGTCTGTAAATTATCCCAGCACATCCCTGCAGAATGGTGGTCCGAGGGCTGTGGCCCGACGGCGAGGCAGGTCAGCTGCCTGGGGGTGCGGGGCCGGAAGGCCTGGCTTACAGCCCTGACCTTCTGCCCAGCTGTGCAGCGCACCCACCTTCCCCGACGACGCTCTGCTGAAAAGAGAGTGCAGAGAAACACGGGGAGGGGGGCTTGCTTTCCTGTTTCAGGCTCTGACGGAGGAAACACTTTTCCTCCCCCCGGCCCCCTCATCTCCCCTCCCTGGCAGGCTGTCTTCCCCTCAGGGGCTCCCACCCTCAGATAAGCTGCTCGCCATCCCCCCAACAGCTGGCCGTGCCCCAGCAATGGCGTACCCTGGACGCGGCCTGGCAGAGAGGCGGGAGGCAGTTTTCCTGGCCCTCAGCTCCTCTCCACCGGCTTTGAGCCAGACATTCCGCCCCCCTCCTTTCTTTTACAAACGCTCTGTTCGCCCACAAGACTTTAAGGAAGAGAACTCATTTGCATGAGGAGGGTTCAGCTGTTGGGGGTGAGAAGCCAGCCTTGGGCTCCAAGGAAGGGTGGGCTCCAGGAGCCCTTGCTGCCTCATGTGTGGCTTCGAACACCAGCCTGGGGAGCACCCTGGCTGGCTCCTGCCCATGAGCAACCAGCGGCCCCAACAATAGGCATCGCTCTGCCAAGGAAAGCTGGCTGGGATACTGCAGGGCGACACCCGCTGCGTCCACCCCTGGCAGTGTCAAGCGCTTTGAGGAGGTACAGGGCACGCAAGAGCTCTGGAATGGATGGCAAGCCAGCAGGTCCACTGAGCACGAGGGCATCATGGAATTCCTGGTGGGGTTGCCCTCCCTGGTCCCACCAGGCTCCCGTAGGCTCAGAGATTCTGTAACCCTGTCCCGAGCAGTGCAGACCAGGCTGTAATGGTCAGAAGAGCACTGAGAAGGGGAGGGGGACATGGCTGGACTGTCCTGGTTCGCATGGAGTCAGGAGGTGCATGCCTGCTGGCTTTTATGTCTGTGGCAGAGTGCGATTCTTTGGCCTCTTTTGTACCATCACTGAATGTGCTCTAAGGCAGGTGGCATTCACTGCACGTCCATGTGGTCACTGAGCAGACATTTATGGGGCACTAATTTCATGCTCTGCCCTGGCCAGATGTTGGGGAAAGACAAGGGTGAAGGGCAGGTAAGGCCCAGGGCCATGGATGCTCACTGAGCTTTGTTCCCAGTTCAAAGCCTGCAGGTAACTAATCTCACAGCCAAAGTGAAGCCCACCAACTGTTCCAGTGGTCTCTTGCACAGAGAACAAGGGCTTACTAGAGAATTGGGTGGCAATGGTGTGAGTCTTTCTTTTTTTTTCCTAAAGATTTATTTTATTTATTTATTTCTCCCCATCCCCTCATTGTTTGTACTTGCTGTGTCTGTTAGTCTTCCTTGTTTCTTTAGGACGCACTGGGAACTGAACCCTGGACCTCCGATGTGGGAGGGAGGCGCCAAATCACTTGAACCACCTCTATTCCCTGCTTTGTTGTGTCTCTCATTATGTTTTTCTTCTTGTGTCTTTTGTTGCATCATCTTGTTGCATCAGCTTGCCAAGCCTGCTTGTCACACCAGCTCGCTGTCTTCTTTAGGAGGCACTGGGAGCTGAACCAGGGACCTCCCATGTGGTAAGCGGAAGCTCAATCACTTGAGCCACATCCACTCCCCAGTGCTTTCTATGGTGTGATGACAGCAAACTTTTGAAATCTTTTCCACATTGAAGAAATAGGGAAGCCACAATCATCCCAGTTACCACCTCCTACTCACCACGTCACATAACACAGGACATAGGAGACTTGGGGGTGAGTCCTGGCTCTGCTTCTTCCAATCTTGAGTAAGTCACCGCTTCTCTGTGCCTCAGTTTCCTGAATTGGAGAGCAAATGTAACAATAAAAAACCCAGAACAATAGAACTAAAATTAAATACTACAATATGCTAATATGTGAGAATCTATAAGAGAATCAAATTGTAAAATACAGTTCCAAGCCATAGAATAAAGGCCTGAGAAGATTATCTTCTGATTTCCCCCAAACCACGAACCCCTTACATGCTTAGATGATGGCCAGCTTTTTCCTACTCAGTGTCTCAGCTTGGGTCCCAGGGAAGCAGGCTTGAGATGACGTCCAGCAGGCAGGACATTCATTTGGGAGTTATTTTTGGAATTGACATCTGCTGAAGGGAGGGGAAGGGAGAAGCTGAACTGGGATGCAGGCCCATGGTGGCCTCGGCCGACCACCCGGACTCTGGACTGGAATGGCCCTTCAGAGGGACCCCAAGTTGGGCCAAGACGACCAGGCTTTTATGCTCCTGCAACGACCTATTGTTTTGTTTTTCTTGTATTTTATCTCTAGTTGAGGAAACTGTGGCCCATAGCAGTGGTGACCTGCCCAAGCTTGGAAGAGATAGAGATGGGACTCACACCTCGGCCTCCTGATGGACTGTGTCACGTGCTATGGTGGTGAGCAGGAGGTGCTAGTTGGGAAGAATGAGAGTGAAGGGTGATTGGGGCACACAGAACAGAGCCTTCCACCGAGTGCCTCCCTCTCCTCATTTTAGCCATGCATTTACTTGATAATTACACCACATGCTTACTTTGTGACAGGCACTGGTGATTAAAAATGAATGAGGCGCCATGAGCTCACAGTTTCCCTCCCCTGTTACAGTTACAGATCTTTTCTAAGCTTATTTAGAGAATCTACAAAATCAGTGAGTGCTCCTCATGCCTCACTGTGCTCCCGGGGAGCTTGTTAAAGTGCAGCTTCCGAGAGGCAGGCCTGCGGGCCCGGGCGCTGGCAGCAGGTGACGTGAGGCTGCTGGTCCCCGGCCGCTCTGATGGCAAAGGTCGGCTCTTCAGGAGCAGCTTCTGCTTTGGCCTGGTGAAGTCAACGCCACCACATTCCTCCTCCTGGCTCACACTCCAGTTCAGCTGAAGCACATCAGAGGAATTTTCTGTGTCCTGGCAGAGTAGCAGAGTGGACAAAGCTATTGGTCTGATGTCAAGCAGACTTAGGCTTGTCTCCAGCTTTGCCTCATATATGGAATTTGGACGATTTACTTAGGCTCTCTAAGCTTCAGTGTTTCATCGGTGAAATGAGGGAAGAATGATCATATTACTACTGACCTTATAGATTTTTATGGAAATGTGCAAATGCATATATAGTGTTTAACGTGGTCCCTCACATATAGTAAGCACCCCGTAAATTTTTAAACTTACTAAAATGCCTACCTGTTTTTTGGCTGCTCCCTAGATGTGGATCCTAAGCTGATGGGATTGTCCTCAGCTAAAGACTGGCCTGGACTCACTGGGGAAGTTGTGGAGCCGTCTCCGTGGGGCCTCGATAAATGTGGCCCTGGCTCTTGCAGAGGGCCAGGTGGCTGCCCTGCACACGTGGACGTGGCTGGAGGCTGTCTCTGAAGGGGCCGACACCATAAAGAATGACATCGTTTAATGCATGACCATTTCCGTCAGGACCTCTGAGAAACCACCTGGACCAGACGGGGCCTCTGGGGATCCCAGCCCGGGTTGAGGAGGAGGCTTCTGGAGCCCTTTCTACAGTTTGTCCGAGGGTGCTGCATACCACTGCTGCCACTCTGACGGACAGGAGAGGTGGCCACTGGATCGCGTCTGTGGGAAACTTTAAGTTCTGGAAAACATACTTGCTCCTGTGGACACTGAACAGTGACGGGAACTAGATGGTGAACTGACCACTGAATTTGCCTCCAGATAGCAGGATTGGGGTCAGAGAGCATCCCAAAGGAATCCATTTTGCCCGGCAAAGGTAAATAAGAAAATAAGGGAATTTTCCCAAACTAGTGTGCAGCTCCTTCTCAATGCTGTTGATGTGACTCTCCACCACTGCGTTTAAATGCAATTTCCTCCCCCCAACCCCCAGTTCTTTGATGCTGCTAAATTATAGTGTGTGCACGTGCATGCTTTTTTCCCACATGTGCAGGTGTCAAACATGCCATGAACCTAACATTTGGTGCATCTCCCAGCACACTGAGGCTAATCTCTCCGAGGCTGCAAGATGCAGGGAGATGGTTGATGCTAATTCATACTCTGCTTCTGCTTCTGTCTCACTGAGAAATAGGCTGCTATAGGAACACATTTTGGGGGTTTTATCTCATGGGGAAAGTAGAAAATTACCTTTTTAAAAAAATTAATCTTTCTGAAACAGATTCATAAACCATACAATCCATCTAAAGTGTACAATCAAAGGGATTTGGTATAATCACAGAGTTGCGCATTCATCACTTCAAAAGTTACCTCTTGAAGATAGCTCTACCCAGTGATTGTTCTCAGAGCTTCGGGAATTGAAAGTCACCATTTCTGTGTTTTATAGTGGTGGCTTCGAAACTTAAAAAAAAAAAAGGAAAAAATTAAGGTATATTTCACTTTTCCTCTGCCAAAGGAAGCAAACAGCAGTGGGAAGGGCTAAGCTAAGAAGGTAATTTATAGAGCATTTCATATTCAAGGCCCGGCACCTTACGAGGCAAGATTTAACAAATTTAAGAGGCACGAATATAAAGACACTGGACATACAAAGAGAAAAAGCAGAGAGGGACTCTGACCTCGGGAATCTAGTTGGGGGCAGGGCACATATCAAGAACAACTGGACAATTAAATTAATTAAATAACTTCACATCCTGATTAGGGCCATGAAGGAAATAACAGGAAATGTGCTAAAGAATAACAGGGGCACCACCTACCTTGGGCAGGGTGGCTAAGACAGACCTCCTCGGGAAAGTGACATTTAAGCTGAGAACTGTAGGATGGGAGGGGGCAAGGGTGTGCTCTCTCTGATAACTCACTGCTAATGAAAAGGGTAGACCAGATAACTTACCAGCTCCCTGGCCAAGCCAATTTCCCACCTCCTTCTCAGTGCCAGGAAACTAACATTTATAGGCTTTTGTGCAAGAGCTTTCTTAACCCCAAATCCTGTGAGGTGGGGTGACCCCATCCTTAGAAGAGGAAAGCAGTTCAGGATGCTGAGAAACTTGGCCAGAGCATGTAACAGGCTGGGTTGAGAAATGCCATGCCAAGGAATATACAAGCATTGGCTGCTTTTATTTTTCCAAATAACTGATAAATTTTTTTTGCCCAGTGCCCATCTCATACACATTAGTTGGGGAAAAAATGTAAATCAGTTTTAAAGGTACCTCAATCCTTCCAAATACATTTAGTTTCGCTCAGCAATTTGTAGCCTGATCTGATTATTAAAAGTTCGCTCTTATCTCTCCCCATCCTCTCTTTTCCAATCCCCTGCAGCATTGAGACTGGTGGCCCAGGGCAGGGGTGGAGGAAGACATTACCTTGTATGTTGGTTCATTTGTGAGCAGTGGACAGTTTTTCTTGGCAGCAATTCCCTGCCTCTGTGGGTTGACCCATGGAAGACAGGTTGCCTGCTGGTTCCAGAGGTGAGCTCTGCTATGTGTTCATGCTTTGGCTGGTGGTGGTGGAGGGGGACGTCATGCTGAATCAAGGCCTTTCTCCACCCTCCCTGTCCAGAGTGAAGTCACCCCTCAGTCCATCGCCATCACGGTGGGTGGTCCTTGGAATGGTCATATCAAGATGGCCTAAGTCCTAGCCACCTTCTGCAGTATTTCCTTGACTGACCCATGCTGGGAAACTTACATTGTTACCACACTGAGTGCTAGAAAGTTGCTCACCCTCTTTCAGAGTTGCCATCTTTCTGCTTCGTTTTCTCCCCATCTCCCCCTTCATCAGGCACATCTGCCTGCTCAGTGAGTGGCTCAGCAATAAACCAGGCCAGTCTCTGACTTAGATGGTAGCATCGAGGGGAACAGATCAGGAGCCCCTGATTTGCTGGAAAGAAGAAAGAAACCCCACCCCCCGGCCCCAAGTGAAAGTTCTATTCTTTCCTCCTCCAACCTCCTTAGTAAAGATGGGCAGGAATTTATCAAAGTTTTGCTGGCTCTCTGCTCCTTAGAACCCCTATGGTAGGGTGTAACCCCTTCTGTTCTTGCTCTGTTCTTAGACCTCTCTGTCCAGCCTGGCACTGATTGGCCTGGGGACAGGGGCTGTGTCCTCAATCTATACTTCACATTCTTGTGTTCCAGAAAATAGATGGCAAAGCCAGGATTCAAACCGAGGCCTATCTGGTTCCAAAGGCCAGGATTTATTTTCTCCACATGGTGCTACCTGTACTGCAAACCATATTTTAGAGTTGGAACATGCTCTGAAAAAAAATATTCCCAAGCCATGAGAGGGAATAAAAGTACATGTGTTGGGGAGGGGAAGAGTGGGTGGATATATTTTTTTAAGTCCTTGCACGAAATCTAGGTAGAAGAAAAAACCAAATGGGGTGGGTTTGAAGGAGATGAAGTTAAAATATCTGAATTGCCGAAACTAACACCATGTGCTTTGGCCGAGAGGCCCTGTGCTGACCGCCTCCTCTGGGGAGGACAAGCTCTGGCCCAATCTTGCTTAGCTTGGCCTTGCCTGCATGGTAGATGGCTCCAGTGTATATTTTCTTCTTGAGCAAGTATGTCTATTAAAGTGTGGGCTTACAGCTAGAAAGCAGACATCTGTATGAGGCTGCGGGAGCAATGAAGCTGTCAGGACTTGAGCCTGTGCTGGGCTGAATGTGAACTCAAACCACCAAACCAGTCCTAAAGGAAAGCCAAGCACAAGGATGATTTACAGGTGCTCTAAGGTTGGTTCTGAGAGTTGGCATGGTGAGCAGGCATGTCAGTGTTGGGAGACAAAGGACTAGGCAGAGGGGCTGCCACCAACAGAAATGAAGGCACTGTCCTCTTCCCATTCAGGGATCAGTTAGATCACTCTTCTCACCTTTGTCATTAAATATTGCTCTGTCCAGGACACTGAATTCTCTGTTATGCACATTTGACTGATGGAATCAGTCAGTTTCTTTACAAATTCTTCATAGCAACTGTTTAAACACTGCTTTCTTCGGCTAACCCAAACAACTGATGAAATTCTGTTGTGTTATCTGAGTAAAGACATCTTGAGAAAGTGTGTGATCTGAGGGTGAACTCACTTGGTTGCCTGTTTTAAAGGCACCTGGGTGCACGTGAGCAGATTCCACTAGGATGAAGCCCACTCCATCCTAGTGGAATCTGATTGGACCTTTAGTCTATGGCCATTTAGCTCAAGTAGTTAAGAGTCCTTTCAAAGATTTTATTTGTTTTGTTGTATTTCAGTTTATTTCCCCCTTATTCCCAATTGGTGCTCAGTGCTAACTAGGCACTTTTATATCACTGATGGAAAAAAAAATTTTATATGGCACACTTCCTCTCCTCAGGAAACCAAGAAAATAAGGTTGCACACATGCATTATGGGTTGAATTTTGGCCTCTCAAAAGACATGCTGAAAATCTAACCTCCAGTACCTATGAATGTGATCTTATTTGGAAATAGAGTTTTTCAGATGTATGCAAATTAAGATGAGGTCATACTGCATTAGGGTGGGCTCTAATCTAATATGATTGGTTTCCTTATAAGAAAAGGAGACAGATACAGAGTAGAAGGCCATGTGTATTCAGAGGCAGAATTTGGGAGTTAGTGCACAAATGGAGGGATTAGTTTTAAGGGCACAGGCAGTTCATCCACAGTAATAGGAAGAAAGGCAGAGGACCATTGCTGATAGGTGGGTAGATGTGGGATGGATATTTGTGGAAATTGTCTTATGTCTGCTTCAACTGGAGAGAAAACTGAAACTAGGAAAGGAAGCTTGTGTGTTCCTGCTGCTTCCACTGAGGAGAGGGGGCAGAATTTTGTCAGATCCTGCCTTCCTGTGGATTTTAGTAGCCATGCAGGGAAAGGGACAAGATCATGGGCCTGCACAATGAGCAGAGGTATCTGTAGAGAGCCTGGCCTCCAATGGGCTCCAGTGAAAGGTTGGACTAGAAAACATTCTGCCCAGTGGCCCAGGGAGATCATAGGGAAGCTTGTCTGATTCTACCTTGGCTCCAGGTAAATAAAAGCACCTTTGGAAATGGAAACCTTAGGCATGATTCAAAAGCCAGAGCTAGTGATGCCCTTGATACACCTACAGAAGCCAATGAAAAGCTCTTCTGGAGGGATGTTACCACAATCAAGACTGCAGGGGATCCTCACAGAAAACAGGCCCTACTCAGGATGAACTCACAGTTAAAAGTTATGAAACACAGGAGGTAAAAAAGTTAAAACCAACATAAGTGAGAGCCAGAAGACCCAGTTAATAGCAGCATTTGAAGCCCAAATCCTTCAGATAACAGAACAATTGGGTAGAGACTCTAAAATTAGGATATTTCAATGATTAAGGGCATAAAAGAAGGAATCAGAAGCATAAGAAAATAATGACATTGTGAAAATAGAAGTAAAAGAAACTCATTAAAAGCTCAATGAACAAATATAACAGTCAAATAGATATAGATGAAGAGGGAATCAACAAATTAGAAGATCCATTTGAGGAAATTTTTCAGAATTAACATAGAGAAATAATGTGACCAAAAATTATGAAATAGACATAAAATCATGGAGGGGAAAAAATAAGAAGTCTAAGCAGACATCTGTTTTTACCTAAACAGAAGGTAAAATATAGACATTCTCAGAAAAAAAAAAATGGAGAGAATTTATTATTTATATAAAGAGTATTGCTGAAAGAATTACTAATGGACATATTTCAGGAAGAGGGAAATTGAGCCCAGAAAGAAAGAGTGGGGTAAAGAAGCAGTCTATTTTATTATTTTCTGTATTTTTCTGTTTCTTTTATGTTTCAACAACCAAAAATTCACCATTTATTTAGTTATCTATAGCTATGTAAAGAAGTGCAGCTTCTATCTGCTGTCTACATCATATGTCTTTGCCAAAGAATTAAGTCCTAGGTTTGGATTAATTCTAATGATAGTTTTCTTACTTTACAACAGGATTGGTCTCAATCAAAATGGCCTGAGATATGTTCTTTAAGAAAAAATAAGGGAAAAAAAGGAGGAAAAGCAGAACCTGGGAAGAGGTCTCTAGAGGATTATTCTTGGGTCAAAGTTTGTGATTCACAAAGCTTTAGAAAGATATGCTTCCAGAGACCACCTCTGGCTGAAAAACAAAGACCATTACCAAAAAAAAAATGATTGAAATTCTCCACAATCAGGTGAATCATCCATTTAGAAAGCAGCAAAAGCCTCAGGAGAGCTTGCCTAATGTAGATAAATGAGCTGAAAATAATGCTAAGCCTTTGGCTCACATATTTTATTTCTCTGACTAGATACTTCTTGGGGATGGAGGGAAAGACTTTATGGAAGAGTAAAAGTTTGTAAACATAGGAAATTAAAGAGACATTCCTAAGGGAAATGTAAGAGAAAAAATTTTTGTGGAAAATAGGAAGAGGGGATGTAAAAATGATGGATACTGGGAAACTGGTGTTTTAAAACCTGTAAGGAATATAAAGTTACTATAAACGTACCAAAAAAGAGAACAGTACTATACTGGAAAATGAACTGTTGCAATAAAAGTTTCTGTTTGAGAAAGGAGCTTTTCAAGGAGAAAGTCTGTAATTCTATCATTTTGGCAGAGGTAGGAGTCCTCTTCTGGGTTGCCAGGAAAGATGTTTAAATCACAATTTTTATAGTTTCCTCCAAGAAAATGGCCAAATATGTACGATTGAATATGAGTCCAAATACGATGGACTAAATCATGTGCTATATTGGGATTTGAATCCCCAGTTGGCTCCTTCCTTAGGTTCTCGGGTTGTCGTTCATCCAGGGAAGATTTATGGAGCCTGATGCTGTGCCAGGCAGCGTGCCAGGTGTCCAGCAGTCTGACTTCACTTCTCTTGGCCATTAATCTCCTTGGCAATTATTTCATAACTCTTCTCTCTCCTCAGCCTTCCAACACTTCACCCACACCCCTCCCTCACAGCTGATGACTCTTCTCCTTATCACAGTGAGAAAACAGGAGCTAACAGAAGAGACCTACCAGATTCCCTCAACCATGTCTACACATCCATACTTGGCCTGCCCTCTGGTTACAATGAAATGAACTGTCTGGACTCCTATCTGGGATCATTCTTTCCACAGGTGCACTGGATCACTTCTCACTGACTCAAGAGAAGCAACCATGGTTTTCTCTCCTGCATCAGTTTTTCTTTCTATACTGGTATTAATCCCACCATCATTCAAACACCTCCCTTGACTCCACATGCACCCCCAGCTTTCAATCATTTCCTGTTCTTCTTTGAGTTAAAAAACAAAACCAAAATTAAAAAACCTACAGCAAAGACTTGTCACCTCTTCTCTTCCTCCTGCTCGCTCTCTATTAAAACCCTTAAGGAAAAATGGGAATTTGAATTTCCCGTACTGAACTCAACACAATAGAATCTCATCATTCTGGCTTTAATAAACTCCAACTCTTTTCTCAGTAGGAACTACCGACACAGCACAGTGCTGCATACAATTATTCCAGTGAGATTTAGATTCACAATTATGATCAATACAATAGTGTCATACAAAGTTTTTCTGCAGATACAAATACTAAGAAAGGCCACAGGGTACTACACATATATTACAGGTCTACCAAGGTTCAGAAGAAACCACAGGTTTCACATTTGTCTTTAGCAATGGAAAAACAAAAACATTTAGAGAGGAGGGAGCAGATGTAGCTCAGTGGTTGAGTGCCTGCCTACCATGTATGAGGTCTAGGGTTCAATCTCCAGTATCTCCCCCTCAAAAAGGAAAAAAAAATTAGAGAAACACAAGAGCAGAAATATATCATCCCACTGTCAATAATGTAATTTTTCAGACACTATTTGCTTAAATGGACAAAATAGTTTTATTTAAAGTTAGAGAAACTGACCAAGATCAGAATATGAAAGATTTCCCTTGTTTTCTCAAGGAAATGCGTAAGATCAGTGCAAGGATCTATCTGGTTCCTGTAGTAGAGGGTCAATCAAAAGCCCAGGATCTCAGTAGAACTGAAGATGCCAGTGCCCTCAACAAATCTCGAAACTTCTCCGGCATCATCTCCTGTTACCGGCACACATGACAAATACAATAACCACTTTTAGCACAGCTGGTCGGACAAGTGTCATTTGAGTTAAAACTTCGGAACCCACAGCAGCTTAAATTGCTCTGGATGTCGTTTCGAGCCCTCGCTGTATCATTTCAGCAACCTCCAGAAGCCGAGCCGAGCCCCGCAGCCTCCAGAAGCTGACCTAGCCCAGCAGGCTGAGTGCGCAGAGGCAGTTCTTGGAACATGCCAAGCCTCCGCAAACAATCCCCGGGCCTGCAGTTCCCAGCAGCTGCAGGTCAGCCCAGCTCCCGCAGAGCCTCCCAGGCAGCCTCTGCGTCCTAACCTTTAGGGCCTGGCCCAGCGGCGCTGGGGGACTTGGCTGACCGCGGCAGCTGTGGCTGCAGAGCGGCGGCTTGACCCAGCTCAGCGCCATCATCTTCAAATACCAGCTCCCCTTGACAGTTTACACATTCAGCTTGACCTTTCTCCTGAGCTCCAGACTCTTCATCCAGCTGCCCACTGGACATCTGCACTTGGATATCCAGTACAAATCTCCAGCTTCACATTTCCAAATATAAACTCTTCATTCTCGTCCGATCCCAATTAGTTTCCCTTGTTGCTGCCCATTTCACCCAGTGGTGGCTCCTTTCTTTTAGTTGCTTAGACCAAAACCCTTGGAGACGTCCTTGACTCTGTCACCTCTCTCAACCCACTTCCAATTTGTCAGCAAATTCTATTGGTGTTTACCTTCTTAACATATCCTAAATCTGATAACTTCTTTTTTCTTTCTTTCTTTTTTTTATTTTTTTATTTTTAAAAATTTTTCTCTGATAACTTCTTACCATCTCCAGTACTACTAAACTAGCCCCAAATCACCATCATCCCTCACTTGGACTTGTAAGAGGTGCTCCCCACACATGCTCCCCTAAAGTTTATTCTCCATTAGAGACATCAGTTATAGTTCGAAATGTCAATCAGATGATTTTCCTCTTTCTCCAAACCCTCCAATGGCTTTCAGCTCATTTAGGTAAAATATTCAGTCCTTGCCATGGTCCTGCATGCTCCAGCATGTGATGGGGACATGATGTCTGACCTCGTCTCTTTCTCCCCTCCCTTCACTGGGTTGCAGCCACGCAGACCTGAGCACACTCCCACTTCTGGGCCTTTGGGCCGGAATGCTCTTCCTCCAGATACCTGCATGGCTCCCTCCCTCCCTCCTTTCAGCTTTCTACTTTTCTATTTCTATAAGCCTTTAGAAGCTGTCTATCATCTATTTCTATAAGCCTTTAGAAGCTGTCTGAGGGGGCGAGCCTCCTATTTTTGAAGCTTGATAGTCTATACCCATCCTTCCCACCTGTGTACACAGTCCAGTGTTCAGACAGGATGAACTATGATTAATTTAAATCAATAACTGAAAAACAAAGCCCACCACCACTCCACCCACCCCTAAAGAAACAGAAGGGGGAATTATGAAATTCACATAGGGAACCTGAAACCTCCCTAAAATACAGTTATAGTTAATGCCTGGGTCAACACAACCCACCTTTGGTTTGATTTACTTTAAAAACCCTGTAAGAGAGAAAGCCACAGGGGTCTTGACACACCCAACCTACTATGAACCAATTCCTATTCCTCCCAGACAGTCAGGGAATCTTTTTCTTAGGAGTTCAGCCCCCTGAACTTGACTGTGCTTAGTGACTTTAGATTGAAGAAGAACATGACTGCCAGACTGAAAGAGAAACATTTTATTCATTGGCCAGTTTCTGATCAGTAAGAACTAAGATACGATGCCTGTTGAGGGAGCATCCCTGAGGAGCCTTCCCACACTCTACAGCTGCAGGAAACAGTGAGCAGCCAAGTGGCAGTGGTGGGACTGCTGGAGGCCTTGCGAGGAGGAGGGTTCTCCGGTCTCCCATAAATAAGGTCCCAGAGCATAAAATCTGAATGCATCTTCACCGAAAGGGGTCTGTGCCATCACCTGCCCAAGTCCTTTGCTTTATAAGCATGCCTTCGAATTGAAAAGGCACTGGCCCCACTGTATCATATTTGATCCTCACCATGTTCTGTGAGGTAGGATGGGTAGCAGTATTTCCATTTTAGGTGAGAAGATGAGCTCAGGAGATGTTAAATGACTGGTTCAAGGTCACACACAGCTTCTCTGTCAGGGAGGAGCCTGAACCATGGCTGTGTGCTCTGAGATGGTACCTGGCCTTTGCCAATCTTACAAAGCAGGGCCCGAAGCTCTTGGAGGGGAGGTGACTTCCCACAGCCACCCAGGGAGTGAGTCCCAGGGCTGATCTGCCAGCACAGGCCTCTCTTCTTATTTAGCAATGCCAAGGTGAACAGACATTGTCCAAAGCATGGGCACATGTCACTCATAGTTTCCTTTCTTCCTACTCCCTCAATGTCCCAGACATCAGCCCACCTGCCTGTTTCTACTGCCACCGCCTGTTTTCCACTTGGATGCCACCAAAGGAAATGCCACAAAATCCTCACACCCCCTTACCCCTGACCCTGGGAATCAGGAACACACTTTCGGTTTTGTGAGGGCTTTTTTTCCCCTCCAAATTTAATAATCACGTGGCATAATAAGATAAGTTAATGAAATACCAAAGTTTCCAGTTAATAGGAAATTGTAAAATAATGGTAATCTGCTTCCTGGGGGACTAACTCTAAGCGCTTAGCATCTGCCCACCAATTAGATGGTCCACAGCCGCAGTTTTGGCCATCCTTCTCACACTGACTCTCCCGCCCTCAGCTAAGGAGCGGCAGGACCACTATGTGCGCCTCCTCGGGGTCCTCTCCTGCTGCTCTGTGCAGGCTGCTTCTCCAGGCTTGCGAGGCGGGAATTGAGCAGCCCGGGCGAGGGAGGCTGGCGAGCTTGTGGGGGGCTCATCCAGGGGCGCTTCTTGCCCGCGCAGGGAAAGGCGGGCTGAGACTGACCTGTTCACTGCTTGGCTACTCAAGAGGAAGAAAGACGCTAAAGGGTTTGTCTGGACGGGGAGGAAAGGGTTGAGGAAAAGGAGGGGAAGAAACTATCCGCTCGTGCTGTCCGCTTAGGTGGGACCCAAACCTTCCTTTGGGGGTGGGGTGGGGGAGGGGAGTTCAGAGTTAAAGGGGGAGCCAGTGAGAGAGGAAGGTCTGGGGAGTTCCGAAGGGGACCGGAGGCCCGGGGAAGGCAGCCAGGAGCCTTCCTTCCTAGCTCTGGGTCAGCTCTGGGCTGCTTCTAGACCATCGCTACCTGCACATGCCAAGAAAGGGCCGGCCTCCCCTCACCCCCCACGCACGCTGTCCTGCCAGCCTAGCCCCGCTACAGCCGCCCCCGCCACCACGCCTTTAGTCCCCTGGGTCCTAGACCCTGCAAAGCCAGGGAATCCCTGCTTCCCTTAGCTGCACCCAGCGCGCTTTCCCCGAGAAGCCGACCCCTGGGGGGCGCGTTGGGTCTCTGGCGCAGGGACTGGCCCCACGTGTTGCCGCCCCGCGCAGAGTACGTTCGGGGTGCCAGTGCCTTACGTGCTAGTCTCCTGTTCTTTCTATTAGGGCCCAGATTTAGAAGATGAATGTTTATAACATGACCCGAGGAATTCCATCCTCCTCTGGAAAAATGTGTAGGAGAGAATCCTAATGGACCGAGAAGAATGTCTTCTGGGCTCCAGCCAGATGTTTGGACGTGTTCTAACAAGCCTCGGCGTTCACCTTGGATTTATTGTAAACTCGCTTCTTCACCGTAGTCCCGCGCTCACTCAGAAGGGAGTGGGGCAGAAACAAATGAAATGAGCATCTCATTTGTTTTCATGGAGAAGCCACTTGCAGTGACAATGTGTTAATTCGATATTAAGTGATTTATTGACCAGGGCTCCTCTCTCCTGCATTGCACTGTGCCCTCTTCCCCCCGCCCCCCAAGGCAATCAGATAGAAATGCTGACAGTATGCAAGAGGGACAGCAACTTCTTGTCAATGAAGACAGCTCACCAGTGTCTGCCCCTTGGGAGACAGTGTGGCATGGTGGAATGGAGCAGGATTTGGAGTCGATCCGGGTTCAGTAACTTGGGGAAGTGGCACATCCACTCTGAGCCTCAGTATCCTTATCTGCAAATGGGGATCATAATAAATACCCCTTAGGGCTATTGCAAGGTTTACATAAGATAATGTGCAAAGAGCATAATAATAATAATAACAAAACTTCCTGAGTTGTTTTTCTTTGATGAATTTCTAGCTATCATCATGACCCTGGAGAAGGAAGAGGGTAGATACTACTCCAGGACGAGGATAGAATCCCTTTCAGACAGGAAAAGGAACTCAAAACTCTAGAAAGTAAAATCCCTTCAAGGGACTCCTAGAGCAGAGATTTCCCTGGGCAGAGACTGAGGAAATGTTAGGTCCCCTTAAAGAATGACATCTCTTAGTTGTGGGTTGGAAAAGGCAAAGTAGTGCCATAATGATTTGGGCTAGGGCATGGGTTTCCCCCCAAAATGAGGGCAATCTGGGAATTCCTAGGTTTCTTAAGGTCTAGAGAAGATTGTGCCAATCCGAGTGAAGCTGCCCCATGGACACAAAGAACCCCTCAACATGACTATGGAGTGACTTTTTTAGGTATGGGGTGGAAAAGGGGGAGGCCATGCCTCTCTAAAGCCAGGAGGCTGTGTAGTGGACATCTAGCTAGTTATTCAAAGACCAGTGAACATGTTGCAGGAGAGAGCCAGCAGTTAGATGGTCCTAAACCAATACCCACAGCCAAGCCACTTGAGGGAAATAGGAGCTGGGGCCAGCAGAGAAGAAACCATGAATTCGTCAGCCATGGACATCAGCTGCAGATATCGAACAGGTGCCCATGGACAGACCTACGCCAACCACGCTGGATCAGAAACCCACCTGATGAACCCTCTTCACCATGATAACACAGGAGTTTCTTTCTTCAGCCAAATGCCATCTTGGTTGGGTGTAGATGGAGAACCTGAAGGAGTAAGCATTTTTCCCAAAGATACTTAAGTCACCATGAAGAATCTTTTTAAACTTTCAAGAGCCTGTTTTGAATCTAAAGACTCCTGTGAATGGAAAGTTTTCTGTCTCTGCCTGTTAACCCAGTAAGATGGGCACTTACAAGGATTAGTTGCTGAGATGAGTTGCAGAGAAATAAAGAGGCCCAAATGAGTCGTTGGTCATTATTATATATGTAATATATCTCAGATAGCAGGCACTCAATGCATGTGTGTTCCCTTAAAAATGTAATTGAAAATATCACATTGGATGAAATCTATCAAAACAAAATGATAAATTTCTTAACTAAGTTACTTTCAAAGAATCTCCTTTTCCCTGGTATAAAAAGTGCTGGGCCTGTGAAGAGTTTTAAACCCAGAAGAGCCAAATTTAGGAATTAACACCTTAGTTTTGACCCTCTTTCAAATCTGCTTCACCTAGAAGTCCATTATATGAGAAACATGGAAGTGACCATACACCCCACCATGTTGAGGTGTCCAGGGAATGGCTTAGCTGATGATTTGCAAACTTTTTTTTCCAAAGTAAATATTACAGGGAAGTCCAGGATATCCAAGAGCTGAAGGCCAGCAGCTCTGGGTGCACTAAAAGTCTGGCAGGAGCCCCACCTTCTCTTCTCCGCCTTTCTGCTCCTCCTACTCATCCCTGAAATATCCCCTTGGAACCCCATGGGCTCCACAGAGCATAGTCTGGAAACCACTGTGTGTATAAAAAATGTGAGAGAGAAAACCACACGTGAAGACTATTACTGAGGGCTCCCATAAGCATCGTGCTTGTTCGTGGGGGAATTATGATTCATTAACCAAACAAGTTCTTGCTACCAGCTCTTCAAGGGCACTTTATCCCATGAACGTTGTGCACATGAAGTAGATTTATTGTGTTGCCACAGCAGCCATGTTAAATTTTAGTAAATACTGTCCCCTTGCTTTGGTTCTACTTAAAATATTCAAATTGGACATACTTTACTGACCTGGACGCTGTGCTAGACTTAACAAGAGCAGTTAAAATATCCCATGCACAGATGTATCTTGGTGAACTCTTAGTATAGACAGTATGAAAAGCCACAAAAAAATCTATGAAGTATAATAATAAAAAGTGTAAGTAATAAGTTAAGGCAAGTGAAGAGATGCTGCAGGACAATAGTTAATTAAATCCCAAGGTCTTAGAGGTAACAAGAGACCTCAGGCCTCTGATTCCAGAATCCAAACCCTTAACCATTATGGCATATTGCCTCAACAATGACTTACAAAATCTCGTCTTACTGTCTTCAACTGTTTAATTGTAGCTCAACTTGATCTACAAAGCAGGATGTTGACCTGGTACATCAAAGGCTAGAACCAATTCTGTGGCTCAGTGGTGAGTGAGCTGGATTTGCCTTCCTCTTTCTGCTGACCTCCACCTGTATCTGGTACTCAGGACTGAACCCTCACACCTATGCTCCAGATGGGGCAAGTCTTCCTGCACACAGCACATGTCCCCATCCACATCCATCACTTCAGGCACCCAATGCATGAAAGACTTGCAGAGGCTATTTCTGGGCATTTAGATTTTGGCATTCCTCAAAATTCCTGCTTCGAAGAGTAATGCTTTAGGGAGGCAAGATGTGGCTTTATAGGATGCTTCAGGCTGCCAGTGGGTGCTGAAGGCCGCCGAGCCCATCAGTGCACACCTGAGGCCTGCTGTCCCTTTGGAAGCCCCGAGATAAAAGGGGGAGGCAGGACCCTCAACCACGTGTGCCTCCGACAGCTGCCGCTCTCCCATTGCCCTTCCTGCATCCATGCAGGGAAGGCCACGCTGAGGCCCTGTGAGGCTCGGGTAGTGCTAAAACAGATGTTCCTTCAGCACTCACATCTTAGGTGGCCACTTTCACGGGGTGGAAAAGATAATCTAAACCTTCCCGTCCTTGCCAAAATAACCATGTGTGGGTCTTTGTTCTGCAAGTCTGTGGAACACACAGATAGATTTCCAGGCAGTGGGAACCTCCTGTCCTGTTTGGTCTTTGGACAAACTCTTGTTCTGCCCATTTTCACCCCCGTTTCCTGAAACGCTGACAGTAGGGCTTCCGTGGCTGGAGTCTGTGAGAGCCTCCTTTGTAAGGAGAATTTCTGCAGCTGAAATCATTGAGGCAGACAGTGAGGGGCACTGGGCTTAGCGCCAATTACAGTGATGACAAGTTGTGCCTTGGCTGCCGGGGCTGGGGGGTCATCCCTTCACAGGTCTACTTGCCGTGGTCTGGGCTCCGTTCCAGGGAGGAGGGAGGCAGGAGCACTGCCTGTGGCTGCAGCTGGCTTCTCTGTGTATGGAGGCCTATGGTGGAGAGTACCAGGGCGTTGCTGGTTCCAGTTTGGGGATTATTTTTCTCTTTAAGCTGATAAGGGAATGAGCTGGGAAGCAAGAAAACAAATCCTTCAAAACAATCCAAACACAGAAGTCAAAAATCTGTATTCAGATACTTCTTCCATGTTCATTCTCCATGGATTTGGGGAATCGGGGGCAGAGAGAGAAAATGGAATGATGTGGATTTAGAAAAGAGAGATAAGTATGCTAGAGAGTCACTTGGAGAGGCGACGTGAGAATGTGAAAAGGCAGGTTGGGTCTCGTCTCTGCACTTGTGTGGCGCTTGGCAAGTTGCCTATCAGCTCCGAGACCTGCCTTGCTCATCCGAAAGGAAGAAGTTGGCTCTCTGTGTTCCCTTCAGCTGTAAGACTGAGATCAAGACTTCCTGGTTATATAAACAGAATTCCTCCAAGACCATAATCATTCCCATAATCAAGGACTGTTTATTAATTCAGTACCAATGTGCAGTTTTCTGAAGATAAGCGCAGGAAGACAGGGTTCTTACAGGCTAGAGAGCTGTGACATGGACTAACAACTAAGCATGTGAGAGTCTAAAAAGCCAATGAATTCATCATATGGGTGTTATGAACAAGCCAAAAGAAAGGTTTCTATCACGGGACAGTGAGTGAAAGGGCTCCATGGAGCTGCATGTTTCCACCAGGTCAGGCCAGGGGGAAGTCAGCTCCTGACTTTGGGATGGGGCCTTCTATTTTGATGGCTCAAGGGCTTGAACCACAGGGGGGAATCCTCTGGCAGGGGGCATATCCCAAATGTCTGCGTGGCAGAGTGGTGTGCCATTGCTGTTTGTGACAGAAACCCAGGGGTGGTGGGCCAAACAGGAGGTGCCCTTCTGGGGTGACTACCCTAAATGCTGAAGACCGGGGCAGCACTGCCACACTCATCTGACTGGGTGTTATTTTATGGATGGCCTTAATCCTGGAGAGACTAAGGAAAGTTAGGTGACTTAGTCACACTCAGTAAAGAGCGGAATCAGGATTCAAACCCAGAAAATTTGCCTCCAGAGCAAACAGCTTCAACCACCATTATACATTGCCTGCTTCCAAGTTCTGCCAACCCCAGCAGCAGTGGATTGTCAATACTGACAACAGGAAATCATCGACATCAGTGGTTCTCATTCCTGGCTGCATATTTAAGTCCTCTGGAAGGTGTTTTAAGAACTATCCATGTCCAGGCTCACCCTCAGAATTTTGAATCTACTTCTTCTGAGGAGGGGCCCGGGCATCCATAGTTCTTAAAGCTCCCCCAGGTGATTCTCAGTGCAGTCAGGGGGGAAAGCACTGATGTCCATAAGGAAAAATGTCAGACTCCAAATAAATCAAACTTGGATTTGGGGCTACCTTTTTTATATGAATCGATGGCAGGTTTGAGCTGAATGCTTGGGTAGAAGCTTATGGAAATGGATACAAATCCTTTAAGAGCAGACAAGTCTCTGATCCCATGAGAACTCCAGTCTTAGTGAAGATTCCCTGCATGCCCCAGGTTTGCATTGGACAGGTACCAAAGGAACACAACTAGAAATTCATTCTGGCTGCAGATACTTCCAGGGATGTAAGTTTATCTTTCAAAAAGATAAATTTAACCATTTAAGTGCTCTAATGGATGAACACTTTCTCCCTGCTCTCTGGTTTCCAGAAGCAGGGGTTTTCTCTACCCCGCCTTGCTTCGTGCCTCACCTCTAAGTCCCCATGAAGGGAGGGTGAGTTATCCGATGGTGACTAAGGGAAGGGAAGCTGGCTTGTGTTGCCCTCCCATTAGGAGCCATCATGCCCTGGAAAGCTGTCTTGGGTCCCTCAGTTGGGGAGTTCCTAGAGCTGCCCACAAGTGTGTGGGTAAAGCTTCCTAATTCTGGGGCACAGAGCTAGCTAATGTGGCTTACAGACCTAAAGCTGCTATACCACTTAGCACTCTCATTAGCAGAGATGATATTTGATCTCCTTTTGCCTTAATCATCTCTTAACTAGCTGAGAACTTGGAGGGGGCGGGGAGAGGTGTTATAGGTTGACCTTTTAAAATATCCCATCAGTCCCCTTTAAAATGTCATTTTTCTCTAGTTGCTTCTTCACATGACAAAAGAAACAAGAGAATACTACAAATTCTCTCCTTGCCCATACTGCCCAACCCCTTTACTACTCCCATTATAATGCCTTTTCTTGAAATCATAATAATCAAATTACTTGTAATCCATATGCTTCTACCCAGAAGTGGCAACCAGAATTTCAGGATTAATTGCAAGAGCTAGAAAAAATTTTTTGGACATTTCCCCAACAGCCTTCATCAATGGCAAAAGAATGGGCAGTAACCCCAGGCTTCAGCTGTCCTCCATGCCAGTTATGGTGCCTTCTTTCCTAAGTAGAGGCCATGAGAAATGGCTTTTTAGATCTTCTGGAGTATGTATGACATGAAAAGCTCATCAGACCCTTGTCATCTGACACTAATGAGGTGTTCTTCTCTTGGTTTATAAGGATCTGGAGGAGGATGAGCAGATAACCTTCTGCCCAAATATGTAATATCATCACTGCTCTGGAATCTCTCTGAAGCATGTCTGGTTACAGCACGTGTTCTTCTTGGACTCCATCCAAAGAAGTAAGTTATCAGAAGGCCCTCATAATAGCACAGGGACAGTGTTAACTGGCAGGCTTCAGCATAACTGGTAAAATTCCAGTGTTAGTTCACCACTACCTGCTTGTTAATGCCATCAAGTTTCAGCTATTATAAGAATCAACAACCCACCTTGTCACTCATCCATTCCTTATTCCTTCATCTCCTGGTTAAGCTTCCAGCTTGTCCATAGAGCAACTCTGACCAAATGAATGCCTCTTATTTGAAATGCCTAATCCAGAGGATTTCCTCGTGATGTGTTGCTTTCTATTCCTAGCACCGCTGCTGCATGCCACGCTCTGGGCTAGTTGAAGAACCTGAAGGCATGAGATTCTGCTAATGGACTTGGCTCTCCCATAGTGGTCAGGCACCAAGGCAATGTCACAGCAGTGAAAAGAGGAGCCCATCTGGATGGGCTCAGGGGGTAAAAGGCCTTCAGAATCCACCTTGAGGCTCCCTCTGGCTTTAGGTTGAAAAACATTGGCCCTGGGAAGGGACATGGCTCAAGCAGTTGAGCTCCCACCTCCCACATGGGAAGTCCCCTGTTCAGTTTCCGGTACCTCCTAAAGAAAAAAACAAACAACAAGCAGACAATGAGCAAAAACAATAAGCAAAAACAACGAGCAAACAATGAGCAAATAACAAGCAAAAACATACAAGCAAACAATGAGCAAACAGATGAAGGAGCCAACTCAGGGGAGCTGATGTGGCTCAGCAGTTGAGTGCCAGCTTCCTGCATATGAGGTCCCAGGTTCAAGTCCTGGTCCTGGCACCTAAAAAAAAAAAAAAAAAAATTGGCCCCATCCACCAATGTAAGTGATTTAATGACAGCCTGAAAAGCTTCAACGGAAAGAACAGATGAGCTTGGGGCAGGAATTTGGACTCCAGAAGAACTGCCTGAGCATAGATTATTTTTCTATGGAATTTGACAAGAATAAATAAAGTAAGAATTTACCTTTTGTTTGTCTGGTCTTTGGCCTTGTCTACTTTCTTTTTATTATTCTCAATGGCACCTAAGGCCCTGCCAGTGTTTCTGTCCTAACATCTTGCCAGAGGTTTATTTTTCAGCTGTTTCAAATCGTCTCTGGAAGGGTAAATGCTTTGCTTGGGCTCATCACTTTACCTCTGAAGAAATAAAGTTCGGCCTCTAAATGGCAATATTGATTGTCCCCAAGCTTTTAAATTTTCTACACTTAAGCTGCAGCCTTCATTTAAAAATCTGTTTTCCCCCATCAGAAAGGAACTATGGTAGAACTCTCCCACACCCCTCTCCCCGCCTCCACCCGCATCTGGGTTGGGTAATGATCTGACACCCTTATTTTGGATGATTGCCGTGTTATGTCAGATTTTCGCTGCATGTGGAGTAATTCTTCCTCAATGGTGGTTTTGTCAACTGTGGTTTGGAGGCAATGAGGTTTCATACTTGTACTTAAAATTTTTAAATATACAAGCTTTTAACATTTGCAAAGCTTCGTTCAGTCCTCTTCACAAAGTGATCCAATTTGCTGTTATCCCACCCTCTGTGTCAGTAGACAGTGGGGTGGGGTCGACACGGTGCTATGTGCTCCCCTTTTGGAACATAGATGAGAAATCAGCACAGAAAAATGAGGCTTTCAGGCTGGGATGATTTGTGAAAAGCTCAGATAGTTTAGCAGGCATTTTTCTGAAATCAGCGAAATATGAACACGTGGGGAAGTGTAGCCTGACGGTGACGAGGCCATCCTCTAGTCCACACGGCCTGTCTTGAACCCAGCTGCTCAGTTTTAGTGGGTTGAATTGTGGCCCCTCAAAATATATGTCCATGCCCTGACCCCCGAACCTGTGAATGGGACCTTAGTTGGAAAAAGGGGTCTTTGCAGATGTCACCTCCTTAAGGATCTTGAGATGGGATCATCCTGGGTTTAAGGAGGGCCCTAAATCCAATGACAAGAGTCCTTGAAGGAGAGAGAAGAGAACAAGACTCCGACCCAGAGGAGGAGTCAGGCGAAGGCAGAGGCCAAGGGTGGAGCGACGTGGCCACAAACCAAGAGATGCTGGACCACCGGAGCTGGGAGAGGCGCAGGGATGCCCCTCTAGAGCCTTCAGAGGGAATGCAAGCTTGCCAACACCTTGACTTTGGACTTCTGGACAGTGAGTGGACACATTTCTGTCATTTTAAGCCACCACGTTTGTGGTAATTTGTTACTGCTGCCTGAGGAGCTTAATACATGAGCCTACCAGCTGAGTGACCTTGGGCAAGTTGTGCAACCTCCATGAATCCATCCCCTCCAAGGAGAACCCTCCTCCCAAGGTTGTTGTGAGGCTAAAATGCTTTCACGCTGGTGACCTGCTTAAACCGGTCTAAGTACCCAGTATGTGCTACTTCTAGCCCGGTAGCAGACAAATGCACAGAGCCTAGGCTTCCACCCAGTGCTGATTACCAGTTTCACAGCCTGAGAATCTGGGAGAATCTGCCTCAGTTGAGCTCCGCGGCTCAGCAATGCTTCCCAAACAGCTGAGGAATAAGAATCAGGAGAAAGGTTCTCTGCAAGAGCCATGATTTAAATGCCTCTAAGTCTGGTTTTGGAAAAGTACGACTTCTGGAGGTTTATGTGCTGGGGCCTTAAAAGACACAAATGAAAAGTCACTTGTACGTTTTTCTCCAACCCCATCTTCCCTACGAGCCTTGACCTGCCAGCCTTGGTAGCTGGAAGGGGGTGAGGGAAAGGGCAACCACAGTGGTCTCTGGGCACAGGGGACGGGTTGTAGGGGCTGTGGAGGGGGAGCTGCACTTCCTGGCCTCAGCTATCCCTTCCTACTCTTAGGATTAATGTTTCTATTTTGCTGTGAATCCCTGAAAGGCACAATTTCAAAATAAGAGTATCCTCTAAGAAGAAATCATCATTGTAAACACCCTGGGTCTTAGGGAAGACAGAGAAAAGTTCAGAGTTTGGAGGCCCTTGACCAGCATTTCCATGTTATAGATGAGGAAAATGAGGCTTGAACAGGTACAACTGCTGACCCAAGTGCACCTAAGGAGCTGGCTGCAGAGCCCCTCATCCTCAGGATGTTGGGCGTAGTACATAGACCTGGGTGGGAAAGGCGTGAGGGGCCAGGGAAGCGTGAGGACTGTGTAATTCTTAGGGCCAGCCCCAGTTTTCTCTGAACCCCTGGTCTCCACAAGCCTTGACCTGTCTGCCCAAGGCCTTGTCTGAGCATTGCCCACACCTGAATTTGCTTCTGTTCGTTTTTTTTGGGTTTTTCTTTATTTGTTCGTTAATTTTTTTTTTTTTTTTTTTGTTTTGGCCAGCCCCAGTTTTCTCTGACCCCCTGGTCTCCACAAGCCTTGACCTGTCTGCCCAAGGCCTTGTTTGAGCACACCTGAATTTGCTTCTGTTCTGAAGTCAATCAACTTGCAGTTGGCCCAGCAGTTTCCTCCTCTTACTAGAGCCATCCGGAACTCAGACCAGGTATAGATGAATGAACATGTGGAATTTGGCTCTGAGCCTGTTTTCTGAAAGCAGCAACATAATAATTCCCTTTCAAGACAGTTGGGAAGATTATTTTGTTGTCCCAAACACAGTGCCTGATGTATACTGGGTATTGAATATACATTATCTTTTGTTGTTTTTAATACTACTACTGCGACTACTTACCATGGTTTGCTTTGGTCAGTCAAACTCTCTACTATAAAATGAAGATAACTGGAATGATTTCCCTGATTAGAAGTTATGAGTATGAACTCAGGAACCAGGTTTGAATCCTGGCTCTACCCTTACCTGAATATGTTATTTAATTCCCCTTGCTTCAGTTTCCTCATCTATAAAACCAGGGTCATAATAGTATGTGCTTTATAGGGTTGTTGTGAAGATGAATGAATGAATTCATGGACAGCCCTTAAATCAGTGCTTGGCATATTATATGGGCTCAGTTGTGTTGAGTTGCTACGTTACTCTTATTTACTCCACAGGACAGTGGTGAGAATCAAATGGGATAATGTATTTAGAAGCATGTAGTGTATTCAACTGTGAATTATCATCATTATCAAACGACTGGGGCCTCTCGCCTGCCACGGTCTGCCCTTGTGTTTGCTGAGCAGCTTTGCTGCTTGGTAGAGCACAGGTGCATGGTGCTGGGCACTGAGGGGAGGGCGTATATCCAGAGCAACGCTGAACTGGAAGCCAGGTTTGCTGCCGGCAAATTGTTTCAGGTGACACTAGTGACACAGTGAGTGGAATAATTGTTCAGTCTCCAGGGTTTCCCCTTTTCTGGGAATGGGCCCAATGCACAGGCTTTGCTCCCCAGTGGCCATGTGTGTATGACGTGGCACTGCCCCCTGGCCAAGTTGGTTGGCTCTGTGGTAGGTCCCAACCCAATACCCAGGATTCTTCAAACTGGATCTGGGGAAATAGGTTGAGTCCATGTCTGGCCATATTGCTGTGCCATGTGAGGTGGGGAGCCGTCAGCTGCCAAGTTTGCCACCAGTCAGCAGTAGGAGAGAATGGAAATGATGTGCAGAAAAAAACAGACTGAGCACTTGGAGAGTCCTAACAACATTTGAAGCCATGGGATTCAGGTGCATCCCTGCCCTTCCCAAGTAATGTGTGAGAGCCCAACACTCTTCCTGTTTGCCCTAAGTAGTTAGAATGGCATGTCTGTGACTTGCAACCAAGACAGTCCTCCTTTTCCTTCCAGATCCAGCCCCAAAATCTTCTATTTTGCAAAATCTTCCTCCACCCCCTCCACCACTAAGCTGAGTATGCATCGTTTTTTAAATTTTTTTATTAGAGCAGTCAGGTTTACAAAAACATCATGCAGAAAGTAGAGGTCCCATATATACCCCCTCTCACTGTGCCACTTCCTCTTGTACCTAACGCCCTATGCTCTCCGCTTCCCCAGCTCCTGTAATACTGAGCTACCTGAGGGCAGGGTCTGGGTCTTATTTAGTCTCCATATTACCTCTGGAGACTCTGTGATGTGATCCCAGGTTATTTGTAAAGGAAGATTCTTAAGAGGGTCAATGGACGGTTCCAGAACTCCAGAGGTTTGCTTCCATGTCTATGTCCATGTCTTGGCACGGCTGGGTCTCTAGCACCACTCTTAGGGTTTGGAGGCATGAATTACTAGGATCACTCTTAGATGAGATAAAGGAATGAGTGAGACATTGCAAATGAGAGGTGACTTTTGTGGAGAGCTAAGAGGAAACAAAGAAGTGGTATGAATGTGTGAGATAAGTCTCCAGAAGGAGAAGTGAACTGAATTATAAGCTGTGAAAGTCAGAGGGAGAGGGGCTGGTACCTGCAGAAGATTCATCTCAACAGTCAACTGTGTAGAACAACGAAATTGACTGAAGCCATGACGTGATATAATTTTCTGCGCCTGCCTCATTTTCTAGTGATCGTAAAGTTATTTTTACTCCCTCAAGTGCTTAGCTTGAGCTCAGGGTCTTCGCAGGGGAAAGCCTGGATGATTACTGCAGCAGAGGAAGAAGAAAACCATGGCTGGAAGGGGCTTGAATGACAAAGTCTCATCTGCTTTCACGGAGAAACAGACGGGGCTTTGGGGGATTTCCTGGAAGCCCATCTAGGGATTTCCAATGATTATTCCATGACTTCTAATCTTTAATCCTGGACATCAAACTTGTTGATTTTCACTCTGGACGATCTGTGTCTCAATTTTCCATGGAACTCTTTCTTTGGGATAGGTAGGGAAAGAAATAGTGTGTTTTAATTTTTCTGTTTTGTCTTCCCAGCCCAATCACAGCCTTGGAAATGGAAAATGTACTGACATTGCTCTGAAAGAGGAGACAGAAAGTGCTGACCTAGTTATCTTGGGCACACATCTCCCTGCAGGTCAGATGCCTTTTTTTTCCTTCACTCTCTGACAGGAAGTGAGAAAAACTGAGTGTAGCTCTTGTGACCACCTAAAGCCTTTGCCCAGAACACCAGTTCTTACTATTTGCAGCCCCTGTGGTGGAGAGAGCATGCGCTCAGAGATCTGACTGCCTGTATTTGAATTTCAGCTGTGCCCAACTAGTAACCTCTCTGGGGCAGACTCCTAGTCTATACAGTGGGATATCCTACAAAGTGGGCTAATGATAGCACCCACCTATCACTGGGGGGGCATTGGGAGGTTTCAATGAGATACTACATATAAAGTACTTCACTCAGTGCCTGGTATTTTAGTAAGGTCCCACGAGCATTAGTTATCATTATTAGTTAATATAATAGCAGTGTTTCTAGTAACAGAGTGAGATAACGCAATGTTACAAACTCTGCACTGGCCAGAGGACTTGTGGCAAGGAGGATGCCAGGTGCTGCCCACAGGCCCTTTCCTGTGGGCAGCCCTCTCCAAATAATTTGGTGTTGCCATATGTGATGGTTAGGCTAATGTGTCAACTCGGCTAGGTAATTGTGCCCAGGTGTTTGGTCAAGCAAGCACTGGGCTAATTGTAATACAAGGACATTTATGGACTTCGGTCACTAGTGAGTTTATTGCACGGATGGCTGATCACATCTGCATCAATCAGGAAGAGTGCCATCAGCCATGAGTGACGCTTTTATCCAATCAGTTGAATGCCTTAAAAGGGGAAGTGATTTCAACATTCAGAGAGAATTTCCCAGCTCGTCTTCGGACAGCCAGCATCTCCCGGAAACTCATCAAGGACCTTCATTGGACTTTCATCAGAGCCCCTGGTTTGCAGCCTGCCTGCAGAACCTGGACTTGTACATCCCCACGGTCACGTGACTCTTATAAAATCTTATATTATTGACAGATATCTCCTGTTGATTCCGTTTTCCTAGAGAACCCTGACTAATACACCACATGTGGGGCGTGAAGATCAGAAACAGCCCCAAACTTAGGGGCTTTTTCTCCATTGCAGTGAGATTCATCTGGTTTCTCTCCATTAGCAGTGTCAGGCTCATCCCAAACCAGCCATGAGCTGGGGAAACTTTGCTCTATGGTAAGCCATGAAAGCTTCTCTCCTTCTACAGACCCCGGGAGAGGGGCTGGGACGGCAGAAGCGGGTGGCTCTGGCTCAGCATTGTAGAGCCACCCACATCTAGGGGGCTGCAGACGCAATTTTGGTCACGAGAACGCAGGCAGTAATGGCTGGGCTGCCCTTCTGGGCAAAATGGAGGCTCTCTCATTGAAAGAGAGGAGGAGGCTGCTGCTTTTTTTCCTCTGGGACCACTATTTATTGTGTGGGGCTTCAGAAAATGATTATAGAAAAGGAAGTTTATAGAGACACCATGAAATTGTATAAATAAAATGAAGCAATATTTGGGAAAGATATACCAAAGACAGTTGAACCCAAAAAGTCAGGCTTTGCAGTCCAAACTCAGTCAAAACTTTCATTGAATTAAAGCACAGACTGCATAATTATATACACAAAATGCCTTTAAAGTTCTTCCATAAACCTGGAGAAAAAAGAATTGTGTGTTTAGAGCTACTAAGTAAAAAAATTTTTTTTGCTGTGGGTTTATAGGAACTAGTACAAGTGGTCCCCAAATACCTTTTTTTTCTTTTTAATTATAAATAAGAAAGAACAGGGTCTACCCTCACAATGTCCACTCCATTGCAGCCTCCAAGCACAAAGGACAGAGTTCATGGAGAAAACAGAAGGTTCAGATAGGGAAGTTGTAGTCTGACTGAATCTTATATTTTAAATCTATCACATTTTCCCTTTAAAACCACATATTATTTAACATCTTGAATGCTTTACACTGAAATTGTTGAACCATTCTCCCAGTATTTTCTCATGATGATTTTAATTCTCTTTTTTTTTCCCCAAATAAGTGAGAGAGTCAAGTTGAGTGAACAGTAATAGTTAAATCATCTATTTAATGTAGAAATCCTGGGAGTTTGTTCCAGTTTTCTCTTGGTGCTTGCCATCATAGACGTGTGTTGAAATCAAGCAGTTTCCACTTGTGGGCAGAGTGGTTCCAGGGCATGTCAAAAGAGACAATGTCTTGGTCCTCCCTGTATGGGAGCTGACACTTCTGCTATGACTTGAAGTTGAACAGTGACCCAGGGACATGGCTGGCAAAGGACAAGGAACGGGCTATGGAAAGCTGCTCTTAAATAGCAGGATCCAAAACAAACATGCAACTGGCTAAGTCACCCACCCCCAACACTTACCTCTACCAAGGCAGAAAGGAGAGCCCGCTACCCTCCCTTCAGTGGAGATAGCTATGCAGAATGCACGGCCCATCTGTCATTTTTGAGTATGCTTTTGTTACAGCTCTTGAGCTTTGATTTCATGATGTGGAAATGTATGGGATGAAAGAGTATGAAGGGAATTTTTCCTCAATCCTACAATCTAGTGACAGATTGAGCTGTCTACCTATAAATGAGGTATCAGCCAAATTAGGACCATAAGAGTTATAGAAAGGGGAGTGGGTATAGCTCAGTGGTTGGGCGCCTGCTTCCCATGTGTGAGGTCCTGGGTTCAATGCCCGGTACCTCCTAAAACAACAACAACAACACAAACAAACAAAAAACAGAGTTACATAAAGATAACATATAATTGAATTTATAAAAAGTATCCCAACCCTCACTTCGTAACTATTTCCAATAACCCTATGATATGGGCAGGGGTTATTATTCTCACTTAACAACAAAGAGAGATTCTTAGTACTAAATGTAGGAAAAGTGCTTAATCTTGCTAGTATTATAAGAAGTACACATTACAACCGCATATTTTGACTACCAAACTAATAAATATAGAGATATCATTAAATAAATTAACAAGCTTAAAAATAGATAATGCCTTATGCTTATAAGGTTGCATTGAGATGGGTATTCTCTTTCTGCTGGTGGAAATAAACATTGCTTAAGCCTTTCCCAAGAGCAATTTGCAATATGTATCAAGACCTTTAAAAGTATCAGACTTGGGACCCAGTAATTTCATTTCTGGCATTCCCTTCTAAGGAAGTAATAAGGAATGTGGACATATTTTATGTACAAAAATGTTTCTCTTTCTGTCTTTTATAATGGTGAAAACTTGGAAATAACCTAAATAGTTAACCATAGGGAAATGGTTCTGGTACCAAGAGTTCAGGCTTCCTGGGTTCCTCTCTTCCCAGGGCTTGCTTCTCTCCACAAAGCCAGCTGTAGACTATCAGGCGAATAGCTCGTCTCTTTTCCTGGGGTCTGCTCTCCTTCCTCACGACCAAGCTCCTCTGAACGCTTGCTTCCCCGGGCTCCAGAATTAAAACTCCAATATCAAAACTCTAACTCTGTCCTTTGCCATGTCTTTACTCTCTGATTCCCCACCCATCAAGGGACGGGGCTCAACACCATACTGATGTAGCCCAATCAAAGCCCTAATCATAACTTAATTATGCCCAGATGAATAGACCAGTTTACAAGCATAATCCAATATCTATTTTTGGAATTCATAATGATATTAAACTGCCAAACTGCTACACTCCACCCTCTGACTTCCAAAAATACACTACAATATTCAAAAAACCTTAAATCAGTAACAATGCAAATACAAAAATCATATCATACTCAGTTTAAAGAAATACAGTTCATCTTGGGGCAAAGTCCCATCTGCAGTAGACCTCTGAAACTTACAAAACCATTTAACTGCTTCCAATACACAAATGGAAAGACAAAGGATAAACATTTTCATTACCATAAGGAGAAATTGGGAGGTTAAACTTGAGTGATGGGTCCACTACAGTTTAGTAAGCCTTCATTTGATTTCAAAGTCTGAGAGTCATTTTTAAGATGATGGGTTTCTTCTTCCTGGGGTCACGGGGACCCACCCTTTCCACAGGCTTGCCCAATGGCCATTTTCTTGGTTCAACCCTCATCAAGCATCTGGGTGTCGACTAAGCTCCTGATCTCACTCTCCAAGAGTGTTGGGGTGATTGCCACACCTTACCCAATCTTTGGGTTAGAGTCTTAACCCCCCTAGTACAGTGAGGTGAAGACAGCATTCCCCTTAACCTTTGGCGTACAGGCTCAACCCTCCCAGAGCAATGAGTTGAATACCTGGCCTTCCCTAATCCATGGGAGACAGGTGTACCCCCTCAGACCTATGGGATGCTGACCTTAACCTCCCTAATCCTTAGAAATGTGCTCTACCCTCTCTGTACCCTGGGGTGGCAAAAGTCTCCCAGAACATCGGGTGGGAACATCCACTCTCTTCAACTGCTGGGGCAAACTCACCCTCTCTGTACACATGGGTGGCATTCCTCTCTTGGCCCAAGACGATGTCTTAATTCCAGATCTCAGCTTCCATGGTTTTCTTCTAAAAGCTGTTTCTCCTTCAGTCTCCTTTCCATGTCCCTTTTAGTCCAAGCTGACAGTGGTTTTGTTCATACAGCACTCTCAGAAACCTTGTTGGTTTAGCATGCAAGAAGCAGAGGTCCAAGCCATCAGACAGTAAGACTTTCCACAAGTCTTTCCAAGATAAATGCATCTTCAATACTGATTTACAAGTTCCAAGTTTAGTTAAGTCCTCAAATGGGGCACTTTTGTCTAGGAGTTTGATTTTCAGAGACTTGGAAGTTCCGGAATCAGTTTCTGTTTTCTTTGTACCCAAGAGTTCATCCCTTAGCATATTTCTCTCATCTAGCATTTTTCTATAAGCTGCAAGGAGAAGCCAAGCTGCATTCTCCAAGTTTACTTTGGAAAGTTCTTCAGCTAAATGCCCAGGCTCACCATTTTCAAATTTTGCCTTCCACAAAACACCAGGAGTTAATCTTGCTAAGTTTTCTGCAACTTTAAAACATGGATCCCCTTTTCTCCAGTTTCCAATAATTGTTTCATCATTTACTTCTAAGGCATCATAAAAAGTCTCTTTAGCATCATCCATATTACTATCAAGAGTCTCTTCAAAGCACTGTAGATCTTTTCCATCAAGCATCTCACAATTCCTCCAAAAAAATACCCCTTACCCATTTATAAAACTGTTCCAACATTTTGGTAATTGCAAAAGCACTACCTCACTTCTGGTACCAAATTCTGTATTAATCAGCCAAAATGGATACTGATGCAAAATACCAGAAATTGATTGGTTTTTATAAAGGGCATTTATTTGGGGTAGAGGCTTACGGTTACTAGGCCATAAAGCATGTTACTTCCCTCACCAAAGTTTGTTGCCACGTGTTGGAGCAAGATGGCCGCCGACATCTACCAAGAGTTCAGGCTTCCTGGGTTCCTCTCTTCCCAGGGCTTGCTTCTCTCCACAAGGCCAGCTGTAGACTATCAGGTGAATAGCTCGTCTCTTTTCCTGGGGTCTTCTCTCCTTCCTCATGACCAAGTTTCTCTGTGTGCTTGCTTCCCCAGGCTCCAGAATTAAAACTCCAACATCAAAACTCTAATTCTGGGGGCGGATGTGGCTCAGATGGTTGGGCATCTGTCTCCTATATTGAAGGACCTGGGTTTGATCCCTGGGACCTCCCGGTAAAATAAAATAAAGAAAAATATAGAAAGTGCATGGGCTGCCAGGACTCGTGAGTGGGCGAGCCCCCAGGCCACATGTGCAAGTGTGCCATCAGAACCCACGAGTGGGTGCACTGCCAGGCCCCGCCCCTTGGCCTCATGCGTGGCTGTGCCATTAGGCCCTGCAAGCAGGTGCACCGCCAGGCCCCGTGTGTGGGTGTGCCACACGCAGCAAGATGATGACGTAACAGGAAAGCGACACAAGGGAGAGCCAAGATGAGATGTGCCAAAAAACCAGGAACTAAGGTGGTGCAGGTGGCAGTCTCTGTCCCACATTGGAGGTTCCCAGGATCGAATCCCAGTGAAGATAAGAGGAGAAGGATGAGAAGAGAGGGCAAGAAACGGACACAGAGAATTGCCCAGCGAATGGATGCAAAAACAGCAGAAACGGCCGGGGGGTGGGGGGAGTGTTAAAAATGGATAAAAAGTTAATTAAAAAAAAAACAACTTTAACTCTGTCCTTTGCCATGTCTTTTAGCTTTGATTCCCTACCCACCAAGGGCTGGGGCTCAATGCCCTACTGATGTGGCCCAATCAAAGCCCTAATCATAACTTAATCATGCCCAGAGGAACAGACCAGTTTACAACCATAATCCAATATCTATTTTTGCAATTCATCAATATATCAAACTGCCAAACTGCTACAGATATTAATAACTACTTCACATGGTTTTTATGAAATTAAGTGAGATAATATACATAGAAGGGAATATTAAACTAGCAAAACCATCTCCTTTACCAGTGCCTTTGGATAAGGTACTGTTCTCCTAGCGTCCTCTTTTAAAAGCAAACATCCTTGACAAAAGATGAAGAATCTGTGAGTGATCAGTCAACAGATTTCTTTCCTTCAGTAAATAAGTGGTTTCAAGTTACTGAAGGAAAGAGGGTGTGAGAAAGGGAGTTGGCAGGAGCCCAGGCTTTGCCTTCAAAGGACAGAAGAGAGGTTTGGTGCCTGGTGGAGAAATGGGACCACCCATTTCTGAGCAGTGCAGGGCCAGTTCTAGGAGGGAGAAGGTCAGGCCAGCGGTGGGGAGACCTCTTGATGAGCATCTGATAGTCGAGTCAGTTAAGTCGCTATCTGCCACTGTGCTGTAAGTCCTTGTTTCTTGTTCACTGATGTTTCCCCAGGGCTTTTTATTGTATTTGTCATACAATGATTGCTCAATGAATGTAGAATAAAAGCCATGTTTTTCAGACTTCACCCTTTTGCCCAGGCTCAGTGATTAACCAAGGCTTGGAGGCAGCTTCCTGGACACTCTTCTTTCCCTGACCTTTGGCCTTTTCTTCAGGTATCTCTGAGGTGCAATGCTTCCTGACTGGACCAAATGCCCCCCCTACAGAGGTCTGCATGTGTGGTCCCACAGGCAGGTCAGTCCCTCGTCATCTAACACTGCCTGGAGTCTGAACGAGCCCTGATTCCAAGTATGACCCTGGGAAGAGGTGAAGCCCTTGAGGGGGGCAGCTGGCCCCAAGAACAGGCACCGTTGTTATCAGGGGCTGCGGGGCCAGCAGGCGGCAGTGCCTGACCCATGAGCTCAGGCACAGGCTCCCTCTGGGGTCTTACTTTTATAACTAGCCACCTCTGGTCAGTTGTATGATTCTTCTGTAAGAAACTTAATCACACGTTACAGCTCTTGGGAGATTTCAGGGCAGATATAGATTTAGAAATCAAAGAAACAAAAACCAAAAAACTCCCCAAAACTTGGTTTCCCCAGTAACCAAGAGACTGAATTAAAAGGCCAAGAGAACCAGAAAATGTCAAATTAGTGAAGTATCAAATTAGCTTTCACTTGATTAAAATAGCAGTTCAAATTTCCCTTTTTATCCAGGACATTCATGATATATTTAAAAACCGTTAGCAGCCTGATCCTCAGAGCAGGTTAAAACATCTTCCCTGACTTTTGCTGACACAAAGACATAAGGCTCCTCATACTGGCCCCTTGAAAGGGAATAGAAGGCAATGACCCCCAAATGTAAAGTTAGGGGGATTTATCTCTGAGAAAGATTTCTCCTTGTCTGTGTTTTAAATTCACCTTCTGAGCCCTGTTATCATTCTGCTCTCTTCTTCTCTAGAAAAAAAAGATGAATGAAAAACTGTTTACTTGTGATTTATCCCTCCAAGGCATGTTCGTATCTTTAAAAAGTAATTTTTAATAAAAAACTAATAGCTAATGGCTCAAGGTTTAGGGGTGCAGCGGGGAGTTTTGTTATGCCAAGGAGGTCTCTCTGGAGCCCCTCAAACTCTCCACAGAAGCAGACACCTATTTCACATGTGAGAAAGAACAGAACAGTCAGGGGAGATTCGGGACGTTTGACCATGTGAGGGTAAGCTGGAGATTCCCCTGAAAGAAAAGCCTGTTGAATTCAGCAGAGATGAACTCAGGCTGCGGGCAAGGACAGTGGGCCCGCTGACTAAGCCCAGCATCACCCCAGCCCCAGAACCCAGGGCCGCAGGGACCCAGCTAGCGGCACCTCCTGCGTAGGTGGGGCCATTGGCCCTGGGGCTGCGGCACTCAGGTACCAAGGGGCTCTTTTTGGTGACCAGAACAGAAACAACTGATCTCGAACAATTCTCCAGTCTAGACAAGGCAAGAAAACAAGCCAAAATGTGCTCTCAGACTTACAGGCATTATCAGAAATAGAGTTCACAAGTTTTGTTGTTGTTTTTATAATACTAAAGTTATAACACGTTTTCCAGGAAGTGTCTTTTGGTTGGAAGGGGATCCCAAACTGATTTCTGAGTGTCCTTCTATACTGGCTCTTGTTCTGCTGGACACCTTTAGGCAGAGTCCACTCGGACACATCACAGGCTCTCCGTGTCCTTAGCTCCTGTTACCGCTACTGTAGGTGAGCGTGAGGCTGAGTGTGAAAAGGATAACATATCTCCTATTTACTGAGAACAGAACTGTATGCAACACACAGAGCTAGGCACCTTGTTTATATTAGCTCATTTCTACTGCTTTATTGAAATGTCATTGATGTATATTGGACCATGCATAGTCGACATGTACAATTTGGTAAGTTTTGACAAATCTATAAACCCATGAAAACATCTCCACAATCAGTAATGAATATATCCATCACCTCCAAAAGATTCCTCTGTAATCTCTTCTTCCCACTGCTCGCTGCCCCACACCCCCATCTGCAGCCAACCACTCATCTGCCCTCTGTCATTACCGATTAGTTTGCATTTTCTAGAATTTTACGTAAATGGAATCATAGAGTATGGCCTCTTTTGGGCTGGCTTCTCTCACTCAGTATAATTATATGCTGTTATATTATTTAATTTATAAATTAAATATAGTTCATCCTGTTTTCATTGCTGAGTAGTATTCCATGGCGTGGATTCACCACAATTAGTTTATCCATTCACCCCTTAACATTTGGCTCATTTCCAGTTTTAGGACATGTTATGAGACCGGTTTTATAACTGAGGTTGCTTGTTTTCATCAATCACTAGAGTGGAATACTAGAAAACCCACTTTCTGGTGATAGAAGTCCAGCAGTCCCATCTAACGCCCTTCAAGAGTCCACTCTCTTTCCATTAGGAGTCCAGAAATCCAAATCATTGCAAGAGTCCAGTGCAGTCCAGTGCTATCACAGACCACCCGTCACACAGGGGAGGGGGTGTGATTCCTGAGGAGGCAGGGCCCGTGACAGAACAGGAATCCTTTTTTCACCTCTTGTCGGTTTTATTATTAATGCTACGTGCTAAAGCTCTATGTCTACAGTTTGGAATCACTCAAATCTCAGCCAGGGGTGAGAATCGCTGCCCTCAGTGATACCCTCAAATCTCATTCATGTTGATTTTGCTCGTCCTTCTTCACCATTTTGGGGGGTCATCTTTATCATGTTCATGACAACTAATCACTTTCTGTGCTAGTTTGGTTTGTATTAAGATTCCTCTGGCAGCTAATCTGGAAGTGAGTCCAATCCCTTGTGGGTGAGTGTGTATGTACTCTATTTCCTTTTATTAACTTAGGGACCATTTCTCACCTTGTTCTCTAGCTTTGCAGCCAGGCTGAATACAGGGCTCCTATTAATTTTGTAGCCTGGAGTTGGGTTGCTCTCAATGAAAAGGAAACATACTCAAATCAGTCCCATGGAGCATGGCCCAAGCAGAGAAATGAGCCATACATTCAGGTATACCGAAGTAAAGGCAGTAGTTGGATTTAATTCTTTCTTTGTGTGCAGGCCAAATGCTGCAGTTGGACTTAAACTTGCTGCACAAGGAAGATTTTTTTGGAGCTTTTACCATGAAACATTATTTCCATTATTCACCCTACTCACAGCCGTTCCACCAGCAAAAGGAACTACCACTGTGGATTGTGTCCTACCCAGCTTACCTGGAGTACTAGTTTCTTGAGGCCATATACATTTGCGATACGAAGAAGGTATGAGAAGGGAGAGCTTTTCGACTGTATCCCTGTGTGTTTAACATTGCTGGGCATATATTTGTTAAGGGAAGAAGAAATCTTATACTCTATTCAACTTTGCAAATGGCATAGGTTTTATTGTTTAATAACCTAATATGGTTTTGTTTTTAAAGTCAAGGAAAATTGTGAAGTGGATGTAGCTCAAGAGGTTGAGTGCCGGCTTTCCATGTATGAAGTCTCAGGTTCAATCCCTGGCCCTGGTACCAAAAAAAAGTTAAGGGAAATCAACAACTGTTGGAAGGGATTTTTGTTGTTTCTGTTAGGTTAACACAGTCGAATGACTTCTTCATTGTCCTGCTGGAGTACTGGAACTGGTAACCTCACTGGAGGGCCACAGTATGAATGGGTTTTTGACCTACTAGCATAGCCATATTTTCACAGAGGGGGTGTGTTTCTTACCTCGAAGGAGACAACCAGCCATGGCAACCCCGGGGTCTATGAGCATGGCTTTGGCCCTTCTGATTAATTTCCAAAAAGACTGAATTCCATAAAACTTTTCAGCCTCAGAATGAGAGGTGAAAAGAGCAGAGGCTGCAGAGATCACTCATTTTGAATATTTTCCTTGTAATTTTTTTTTTTATAATATAAAAATACTGCTGGGTGATTGTTGATTTTTAATGGAACTTCTGTGAGGAGAATCCAGGTAGAATTTCCTTTCTGTATTTTGTTTGCTTCCTTTCTTCCCACTTCTCTTTGCTCATCTTGCCAAAACTAACGTTTCTCTATGGTTTGGTATGCTGCATCCTTTAGCAGGACTTTTGATCTCTAAAGATTTAAAGTTTGGAGTAAGCATCGGTGGCTTTGAGTTTGGAAAAAAATTTTTTTCTTAATTTCCTTAATGCCCTGCTTTTTAAAACTTTCTGTCACTCAGTAATGTGGCTTCCCTTAGGTAAGATCCAATTAAATCAAATTGAAACAGTTTTTGGCAATTATCTGGTGAATTCAGCGCAGTGGAGCTATGCTGAACATATGCTATCAGACCTGTGCTTAGTATTTGGTCACGTAGACCCAGCTTTGGGATATAGATCCTCTCTCATCCTTAAATATAGTTGGTATTGCTCTAGCAACTTCTTAAGAAGCCATTATAATCTTTCCTTTTTCCCAATCTGTTTTCAGGTATTCAGGAATCATTCTCCTAGAGAAGTAAGGAAGAATTTCCTCTCTCTATTTTGTTTGCTTCCTTTCTTCCCACTTTTCTTTGCATTTTCTGATTATTGTGGGGCATCTTTAAGCACAAAACCAGAAAGACCAGTGCTCAGCTGCTAGGGAGTCTGGTTATACAAAATTTATATCTTCTTCCTTGGGAAGATACAACTCATAATGAGGGATATTACCAAAAGCTAACCAGGGGTGGGTCATCATCAAAATTTTTAAAAAAATTGTGCTCTAAAGGATGCCATCTAGAAAGTGGTAAGTTAACCTACAGAATGGAGGAAAAATTTCAAATCATATAATCATAAATATTTACAAATCATAAGAGACTTGTATCTAGAATATATAAAGAGCTTTTATAATTCAACAATAAAAAGGTAAACAACCCAATTAAAAATGGGCAAAGGATCTGAAGAGATATTACTCCAAAGAAGATACACAAATGATCAATAAGCACATGAAAAGATGCTCAGGGAAGTGGATGTAGCTCAAGCAGTTGAGCTCCCACCTACCACATGGGAGGTCCCGGGTTTGGTTTCCGGTGCCTCCTAAAGAAGATGAACAAGACAGCAAGTTGACACGACAGGCTGGCACAGAGAGCTGACGCAACAAGATGATGCAACAAAGAGACACAAGGAAGAAAACACGAAAGACAACAAAGCAGGGAGCAGAGGTGGCTCAAGCAATTAGGTACCTCCATCCCACATGGGAGGTCCCTGGTTCAGTTCCAGTGCCTCCTAAAAAGAAGACGAGCACACAACGTACAGACATAGCAAGCGTAAAATAATGGGGGGATGGGGGGAGGGAGAAATAAATAAATAAATCTTTTTTTTAAAAAATGCTCAATATCATTAGTCATCATGGAAATACAAATCAAAACCACAATAAGATACCACTTCATGCACACTTGGATGGCTATAATAAAAAAGATAGATAAAACAATTGTTGACAAGGATGTGGAGAAATTGGAATGCTCATAAATTGCTGGTGGGAATGTAATATTGTATAGCCCTTTAGAAAAAAATTGTGGCATTTCCTCAAAATATTAGAATTGAAGCTACCATATGACCCAGCAATTCCACTCCTAGGTATATACGCAAAAGAAATGAAAATATATGTCCACGCAAAATGACTGTTCATAGCAGCATTACTCACATTGGCCAAAAGGTGGAAACAATCCAAATGAATGGATAAATAAAGTGTGATCTAGTCACACAATGGAATCTTATTCAACCATAAAAGGGATTGAAATTCTGATATATGCTATAACATGGATGAAGCTTGAAAATACCATGCTTAAAGAAAGAAGTCCTTGCCTTGGCCACAGTTCCATGTGTATCCCCAGATTCCACGTACCGTAGAGAAGGATAATCTTCTCAGAGATAGAGAATTTGTCACCCTAGAATATTTTATTTCCCAGTTGAACATATTTCAAAAATATCTAACTTAGGAAGTTGTTTCTGTAAGAGTAATAGAGCCTGCTCTAGTTATGTATTTTGCCTTTTTATAGTCTTGCCACTTGGCCCTTGTTCATTACGGGGCTTTTCACTCTTCATCTTTGCCGTGGAATTTCTTCAGACTCTCGTTACTTGATAATTGGCTGGAGGCATTTCTTTCTTCCCTGAATTTATTTGAAGATTTAGTGGCTGATGGTGGACTTATGGGTTAATTATGCTGTATCTTCAATGAAGTTAAACCTGAAAAAGGATCCCTCTACCGTTAAAAAGAAAAATAAAGCTGCTTAAAATCAAACCATGTTCTCTTCTAGTGAACTTTCCTTAATCAAAAATGTGGAAGATGAAATGATGTGCACTCTGGCAGCTGCCCATTAATGACTCTTCTAACTTTATTCACTGAGGTAAACTGAGGAAAAGGTGAAAGAAGCAGTGATTGGGTTGCCAAATACTCTCACTTCAGCATAGGAGTGCTTAACAGTCAATTTTTTGTATGGAAAGTGTTTTTGTTTCCTAGGCTGCTTAAAGCAGATACCGTGAAATGGATTGGCTTAAACAATGGGAATTGATTAGCTTACAGTTTGAGGCCAAGAAAATATACAAATCAAGGCATCATCAAGGTGATGCCTTCTTCCCAAAGACCAGCAGCTGGCAATGCTTGACTCCCCTGCCACCTGGCAAGGCACACAGTGGTGCCTGCTGGTCTCTCCCTTCTTGTCCGGGTTTCACTGCTTTCAGCTTCTCGCTTCCATGGCTTTCTCTCTCTCTATTCATTCTGTTTATAAAGGACTCCAGTAATAGGATTAAGACCTGTCTTGAATGAAGTGGGACAAACCTTAACTGAAGTAGCCTCGTCAAAAGTCTTACTTAACAATGGGTTTACACCAACAAGATGTAATCCAGGAAGGATTAGACTTAAGAACATATTTTTTCTAGGGTACATATACCTTCAAACCATAACAGGGAACAAAAGAAAAACAGCTCCCCATACATGCCCTATTGAGGGAGGCACTCTGTGAATAAAGAGCCATAGGGGAATTATCTGAAGAACAAGGGATTGACAGCTGTAGATGACTTAAGTTGGGGAGAGAGGCGTAGGGAAGGACTAGCAAGTATTCCTTCAATCAACAAACGTGCTACTAAATTCTAGACACTGTGCTATGCACTTGGAAAAAAAAAGATAAGTTCCTGCCTCCAAGGTGCTTACAGTCTTGAAGAGGAATCAGACACAGTAACAAGTCAGGGCACTAAAGCATTATCATTGCTCTAAGAGAAGTATGTGCAGGAGGGAGTGCTTGGTTATGGGTGGTGAGTGGGATGGAGGATTGATGAAAACTTCTTAGAGGAGAATCTTCTGGAGATGAGCCTTCAAGGATGGATGGGGAAGGGGAAGGAAAAAGCAGGAAATGTGGAGAGAGAGAAGGACCCTCCTGGCAGAGTGAGCCACATGGGCAGGGTCTCGGGAGACTTGACACAGCCGGGAGCAAGAGGGCAGCCAGGAGAAGTTTGATTTGGCTTCAGGGTAGCTATGATGTGGGGTGGGGACAGAGGTAAGGCTGAACAGGTAGGCTGGGCCAGAGAAAATCAGGGGAACCAAGAGAGGGACTATGCAGGCCAACTCTGCTACAACAGACCCTTTAGGCACGATTTGCTATCAAGATAAAAGGTTGCCAAACATTGTTCAGGAACTGGCTCTTTTGATTCGTATTCAAGCCAGCTAAATGGTTCTAGAAAACAGAATCCAGGAACTCTCTGTGGAGCAATGTAATGGAACTGGCCCATGTGAGAATTCACAATGCATTTCAAGACAAGCTTAAGATTGATGCAGCTAGATAGAGAAGGAAGCAGAAGGGTAGCATGATATTCAGTTACCGTGTGAAAGAGAAGAGAAAGCCACCTTCCTATCACCCCAAGCATAAGTGGCAGATGGCCTTGCCCCAACAAGGCTCAGGAGAAAACAAATACAACCAGCAGAGATAAAACAAAAGTGGCTGCAAAAAAAAAAAACAAAAAAAACAAAAAACAAAAACTGCAAACGTTTTTAATGGTACTTCTCCAACTCGAGTGAATTCACCCTTTCCTCTGTCTGGATTCCGATTCAGAGCTAGCAGCAATCAGCATGGCAGGTCTTCTGTGCATCCTGGCATTCATGCATGCATCCATCCATTCTTCAAGATGCTGAGCCCCTGTACACCAGGACCTTGCTCCTGGCTTTTGGTTGGGGGCACACACACATACACTCTTATTTTGCAATGAATAAGTGATGCATAATAGTGAAATCAATCTTCTCTATAAGTGTCAAGAGAGTATTTTTGTATCAGGAAACGATGTGATGATAAGGCCAACATGACTTCTTCTGAACACCCTATTTATAAACACCCTTACTTCTTAATTAACCTTGCCATCCTCCAGTGACTGAAGCCTCCCTTCCTAACAGAACCTCCTATATCAAGTTTTTGAAGGGTCTGGAATAATTTAATGACTGCCTAGTTATTCTATTCAAAATTCCCCGGCTAAATCTAAGTGATAAATGCCACACAGTTTTTCTCTGATATACCATGGCTCCAACTCAAATCCACAGTCCTTCACTCATAGTCAGGAACCCCACAACTGGGTGTTTGCCAAAGAAACACCACCCGTGCCTCTGCCCATCTCAAGCCCTACCATTCTGAGCAAAGCAATCTTATTCCTGTTTACAGCTGTTAACATATATCAGCACACTCCCTTGTTTGGAGCAAGTGGGATTGTGAGGCCATTTCCAAGTCCTTTCCTGAGAAAGGGGGAAACCCAGTGTACCAGGATGGGATGGGGAGCAGAGCTGTGGCACATTTGGCAGGATCTTTACACCCTCTCTCCTGAAATCCTGACAGGGTGAATGGATTAGAGAGATGGGGAAAGGGAATACTTTTAATTTCTTTTTTTTAATTGCTGAGAGCCTTACTATGTTTTTGACCTCCTCCACCCTCCTCCTGTTGCCCCTTACATAGACCCCCATGGCCCCCTATGCTACTTTCTTCCCAGTACTTGCTGCATGTGGTAGACAGAAGAATGGTTCCCCCAAGATGGCCCCATCCTAATGCCCATGAACGTTGCTTTATAGGGCAAAGGACTTGCATATGCGATCAAGTTAAGGATTTCGAGATGAGGAGATTATCCTGGATTACCCATGTACATAATCACAAGGGTCCTAATAAGAGAGAGGCACAAGGAGTCAGAGTCAGATGGAAGTAGGAGATGTGATGACAGAAATGAGGTTAGAGTGATGGGAGGAAGGGGTCAGAAGCCAAGGAAGGCAGGTGGCCTCCAGAAGTTAGAAAAAGCATGGAAAGGGAGTATTCCCTAGAGGCTCCAGAGGAGCTAGCCCTGCTGACACCTTGACTTTAGCCCAGTGAAGCTGATTTTGGACTTCTGGCCTCCAAAACTATAAGAGAATAAATTTGGTTTAAGTCACCACATCTTTATAAATTTGTCACATCAGCAACAGGAAACGAATATATTCTACTTACTAACATTTTTACTTGAGTCCATGTTCTTGAATAGAGACCATGAGCCCATCCTTATCTCCCAGGTATGGTCAGTTAGGTTCATTCAGGGTGCAAGAAACAGAAACGCATTCCAATGAACTCCATTAAAGAATGTTTATCCTAACAATACTTGGGAGAGAAAGGAAAGGGCAAAATGGACCCAGCAGCTGCCCTGCTAGGCCTTGTGGTAAATGGAACATCCTTTGGAAAGCAGTGCTAGTTTGGGTCACCAGGCGGCAATATCAGTGACTCGGCAGCAGCAGTGACTGTTTCCATAGAAATGTCAGTGCATTTTAATGACTCAACTGCTCTTCACCCTTCTGCCACCAATTACCTGATTCTAAATCTATTGTTCAAACCCCCCTAAAGAAGGAAGTTGATCTCTTGGTCACCACCACCCAGTGTGGGATTCTTTTGGGGGATAAAACTCTCTCACAAACCAACTTATATGCTGCCAGCCAACCACAGACAGCTGCCTTTGAGTGAGGTACTGAACCCTGGTCCAAGTAGCTATGGTCAGGGCGGTGGAGTTGTGTGTCACTAAGATTGACAACCTTTAGGTGTGTTGTTGCACACAAACCAGCCATGGGCTTGGCAGTTGTGTGGAGTTCAGAGAAGCTTCTTCAATCCACTGGCGCATAGTAGGCTCCAAAGAAATGCTTTTTGAGGGGAAGTGACACATGGGGATATGAAAGAAATGTAAGCCATGACCCTTGCCCATAAGGACTTTGTTGCCTAGGAGTAAAAGGCAAAAATAAACAGAGACATTAGTGACAGGACGGTATTACATTCAACAGCCCTGTATCCCATTGTAATAAAGTGCTCTTTGTTAGATACATGAAATTATAGAATGTTAATTAGCAATAGCCTTCCTTCTTCTCTAATGAGAAATTCCGGTATGTGGGAATTTACTTCCATGTTCCTTTCTGGCAGTCCCGAGGCTTTGCGTCAGTAGATAATGTAGTAGTTAGGTTTGTTGAAGTCATAAATATAGCAGGGTAAACTGAGGTTTTCTTTTTTAAGCCCTTGCTCCTTCCTCTGAAGCTGTGGGAAAAACCTAGTATTAAGGGAGAAGCAATTAAACATGGCACCTTTTATATCCACCTGTATTAGTCAGCCAAAGGGGTGCTGATGCAAAATATCAGAAATCGATTGGTTTTTATAAAGGGTATTTATTTGGCATAGAAGCTTACTGTCACAAGGCCCTAAAGAGTCCAACTCAAGGTACCATAAGAGGTACTTTCTCACCCAGAGTCACGTGCCACGTGTTGACACAAGGTGGTGGGCGATGTCTGCGAGGATTCAGTTTTCCTCCTCCTCCCAAGGCTCCATGGTCCCAGATGCTTCCAATCTCACCTGCAGGCTGGGACAAGTCTTGTCTCTTTCCCAGAGCTCGTTTCTCTCCAGGCTCAGCTACTCTGCTCTCTCCACAAGGCCAGCTGTAAACTATCAGGCAAACGGCTTGTCTCTCTTCCCAGGGCCTCTGCCGTGTCTAATGGAGCCTTCTCTCTTTCTTCATATATCTGCTTCCCTGTGTATTTACTTCCTGGAGCTCCAGCATTAAAACTGCAGCATTAAAACTCTAACTTTCTCTTCTGTCATGTCTTTTTTTCTGTGAGTACCCACCCACCAAGGGAGCGGGAACTCAATGTCCTATTGACGTGGCCCAATCAAAGCCTTAATCACTATTTGATCAAGTAAAAGTGAAACCTCGAATGCAATCCAATCTAATAGAGGAACAGACCAGTTCACAAACATTATCCAATATCTACTTTTGAAATTCATAAACAATATCAAACTGCTGCACCACCTGATTTAAGAAACCATTATAACAGCTCTAGTAAGTTCAGGTTCTCATGTAAGAGTCATGTTTTGTTACTAGAAGGACTATAAATGGAGCACAGTCAAGAGCCTTTGCAGAGAAACAAATCTTTTTGGTGAAGTGTGTTTAATTTCAGAAATTTGGGAGAAGAAATCTCAGTACATAGTGGAAACCCCCTCCCCTTTTCCCTACCCATGAGTCCAGAACCACTCTTCTCCCTCGCTTCTTGCAAGTCTGCAGTCACTGAGTGCCCGGGGGACCCTGGCTGGGGAAGGAAGCCAAAGCATGCTGAGAATGCCAGACAGAGCCAAAGCTGCTTGTCACTAGGGCCTGGAGCTAAATCACTCCAGCATGGAGAAGGGTGCTCCTGGGAGAGGATGGGGAAAATAGACCCACTAAGTATGCAGAGGCAAAAAGCAAAGTCCTGAAGGAAGGGAAGAGGGAGAAAGGAGAAGTAAGAAGATAGGGCACTGGGAAGCGGCTGTGGCTCAATCAGTAGGGCTCCCGTTTGCCATATGGGAGGCCTCGGGTTCGGTTCCCGGGGCCTCCTGGTGGGGGCGGGCCCACCCGCACGGTGTGGTTGGCTGACCCGGCGAGCACGAGCAGCAAGGGGGGGATAAATGAATAAATAAATGGAATCTTTGAAAAAAAAAAAAGAAGATAGGGCACATCCTCGTGGACCGCCTCAGAAGGCCTGGGCAGTGAGGGGAAAAGAGAGCCAGACCAGGCCCACCATGCTTGACTTCCTTTCCTTGGAGCACAGCTTTGAGAACCAGACACGAGCCCTTCCATGAAACTCATTTAACTTCTTGCCCACATCCAGGGTGCTCTTGGTTTGGGGAAGTGGGGAAGAGGAAGAGAGAAAGAGGGGGGTAACTCTCTCTTGGTACCCCATAGTCAATAGGCAGACATGTGTAAGTTTCTTCAAGGATAATGAGGTGGTGTAAGATGGATTGGGGAGCAAGATTGGAAAGCTGAACCTGAGAAGCAGGAGTCAATAACTCCTCATCATTGAATCAAAAATGTGTCAAATATTTAGGTGGGGGGAACAGGCACAGAACAAGACGCCTCTTAGTGTAGGTGTTAGCTGCAAACTGAATATATAAGCATCGTTTTGATTCTGTATAGTCAAAGAGTTCCAGAAAAATTTCTGGTGATCAAGGGATGGTAACTGGAAATTAATTCTCCCTAATTTGATATGCATAACATATCATTATGAAAGCAGGGACTCAAACATATATTTGCACACTGATGTTCATAGCAACATTATCCACAATTGCCAAATGATGAAAGCAACCCAAGAGTTCACTAACTGATGAATGGATAAATAAAATATGGAATATATGTATGATGGAATACTACTCAACCATAAAAAGGAACGAAGTCCTGGTACATGTGACAACATGGATGAAACTTGAAGACATCATGTTGAATGAAATAAGCCAGATATAAAAGGACAAATACTGTATGAGCTCACTGATTTGAAATAAGCAGAATAAGCAAACTCATAGAGCCAGATTTTAGAATATAGGTTACCAGGGGACAGGGTGAAGATAGGGAATGGAAAGTTAAGCCTTAAAACATACAGGGTTCCTGTTTGGAATGATGGAAATGTCTTGGTAACAGATGGTGGTGATGGTAGCACAACATTGTGAACACAATTAACAGCACTGAAATCTATATCTGAATATGAATAAAAGGGGACATGTTAGATGGTATATATGGTAACAGAATACAATTTTTAAAAAATCCCTGGAACTACTCTATACAAACAGTGACCCCTAAGTTAAACCATGGACTTTAATTAATAGTACAATTATTAAAATGTGCTATCATGAATTGTTAACAAATGTTCCACACCAATGCAAGGTGCTGGTGGTGGGTTTGTATATGGGAATCCTGTATTTTATACATGATTGTTCTGAAAACCCACAACATCTCTAATAAAGGAAAAAAATCACAACAAACAATATCTCCTTGTTCAATGTGATACCTTTACTGATTTATTTTAATGAATATAAGCTTATTTACAGTGACTTATAGAGTCATACCTGGCCTCAGCATCCCTAATCCTATTTTCCTCATAAGGCGTCATGGTCCTCAACTGGAAATTCTTGCATCACAAAGGTTTCCACAAACCTAATCTCCACTGTTGGTCGTGGCCTACTTAATATAATAGTCAAATTGCGCAGCACTTCCATTTGCTGACAAAAGGTTAGAGAGGCAGCAGATATTATGGAGGGATAATAATAATGGCTATCATTTGTTGATTGGTTGCTGTTTACCAGCCACCATGCTCTACACTGCATTTATTTAATCCTTCCAACAACTGGGAAAGGTGCTGTTATCCCCACTTTACAGATGTGGAATCTGAGGCACAGAGTGGATGAGTTGTCCAAAGGTCCACAAACTATTAAGTACCAGAGAGGGGATTTGAACTCAAATCCATCTGACTCCAAAGCTCATATGTACTTCCTGCCTACAGGAAGGCATGGTGAGAGATAAGACTATGATGGCCCTTGCGTGATAAGTGAGAAATAGATGAAGAAAGAAGAAATTCAAACTAGGGTTGGGACAGAAAGAGTGAAGACACAGTTGGAGAGTTGGGGAGACCAACCTGCCTGGGACTTGGGTTCATGTTGGGACCTAGTAAAAGCTAAGGCTGCGGAGCCAGATGGAGTTAAATGGGGGAAGCCCTTGAAATGCAGGCTGAGGAATTTCAACCTGATTCATCACATGAGAGGGAATTTTGGGCTTTTCCAGTTTTAGTTGGAGTGATGCAACCAGTTAATCTCATTTAACATCCTTTAGGCCATTTTAAAAGTGATTATTTTTGGCAACAATGATGCTAGCAAGAAGTAAGGAGACACGATTGTGGAGGAGAGAGAATAGAGAAGAGGTAGTTGAGAGGATATGGTGGTTTCACAGGCAAGGCTAATGAAAAATTCTTTGACTAACTCATATACTCATATAAACTGGTTCTTCTTATTTGATTCCACTGGGACAATGTTGGGTGCTCCAAACACAGAAAGAGGAGAAAGATGAGGGAAAAATTCTTTCACTTCTGCAGAAAGCGTTAGCTTGGTTCCATTGGGAGGTAAATGGTGGCTGTTTTCGTTTCCTGGATGCTAAAACAAACATCATGCAATAGGTTGGCTTAAACAATGGGAATTTATTTGGCTCATGGTTTTGAGGCTAGGAGAAGTAAAAAATCCAGGCATCATCAAGGTGATGTTCTCCCAAAGGCTGTGGCATTCTGAGGCTGGCTGTCAGTGATGCTTGGGTCCTTGGCTTTTCTGTCTCGTGGTAATTCATATTGTGACCTCTCCTGCCTTCTCCAGATTCCATTATCTTCCAGCTTCTTCCTGTGGCTTTCTCTCTGAGCATCTGAATTTTATTCTGCTTATAAAGAACTCTAGTAGTAGGATTAAGACCCATCCTGATCTAGTTGGATCATATCTATGGGTTCACTTCTACAGGAATGAATTAGGATTAAGAACATGTTTTTATGGGGTACATAGCTCCAAGCCACCACAGCAGCTGATATTTTAATCAGGCTGAGTGTTTTCTGTCCTAATCTTGGACCTTCATTAGCTGGTCATGGTAGCTGTGACTTTTATTCATAAATGCGATATCCCACCTTGGGGACGTCAGGCCCCCAAGTGGACCTGCTAATTGTGAGTCCTGTTTCAGAAGAACATTTGGTCAGAGGGAACGGTGACTGGTGGATTCTACTAAGGGCATCTGTGCCCTATGTCATTTGGTTTCCCCGATAGCCTGTGAAGTGATTATTCTTGTGTTACAGCTGTGGAAACAGGCCGAGAGGCACCACCACAGGTCACCCGGCCAGCAAGCAGTAGAGGAAGGAGTTGAGCTGGGCTCTTTCTAACTTCAAACCCACACTATTTCTCCCTCATCACTGTGGACTGTGGGCTAAAAGCAAACTCACTTAAGCAGAGGAGCCAGGGAAGGGGAGGAGGAGGCAGTACCATGATGGGAGTGTAAAAGGAAAATTCTAAAAGGTTTGCCTTGTTTGGATGCAAGCTTCAGTTTGTATCTTCAATTTATGATCCAGAGGGCTGGTTAGCATCGAACTGGGGGCTGGTGGATGCACTGCTGTCCTCCAGAATTGGAATTCCCTAGAAGGAATCATTGCCCCCCACCTTCTTCCCAGAAAGTGAACTTGAAGGAATCCTCATGATGATGTGAGCATGCTGGATTGCTGAGAGGGCCTTCATCCTTGGAGATTTATGCCTGTGACTTCACTTTGAAAACAAAACTATTTTCCTCGAACTGTCAGGGGGCAACAATTAGAAGAAGAATGTGAGGTTGACTTTTGACTAAGCATGTGGTTCATAATAGAGCCTCTCTTACCAATGGGGTGATTTGTAGCCAAAATATAAAGGCCATGGCTAAAAAGAAAAAGAATAAAGAAAAACACAGCAGAATTCCTATTACCCCACACTAGAAGAGGGAAACAAAGGGCATGTTTCAGGAATAAAACATGATATGTTTTCGTATATTTTTTCAGCATTAAGATGCAGGTCATTCTGCACTTGGAAGTTTGTTTTGTATTAATTCACATAGGGTGGATCTATTTTTCCCTGTTGTTATAAAAACATCTCAAGGCATGCATAAGAGCTCTTCAGAGAATTTCGCTGATTCCTGAGCCACTGCAGATCATTGCACATTGATATGGATTGTACAAGGACAAGTTTGGATCCCAGGCTATACCTGTCAGAATAATGGGTATTTCGATCTCAGGACATGTGGGTATATTGGCTTCATCAGTGTCAAATTCCAACAGTGTAAAGTCAATAGGGATAAGCGCAGTAGCCAAAGTACAGGCTGAACCTCAGGTATTCTGGAGAAGCTCATGATAGTGGCCAAGGCCCAGGCAAGAAGTAGACCCAGATAGTCTGAGATCACTATGATCAAAACTATCAGAAAATTCCAGAGACAGTTTTGAAATCAAGGGGAGCTCCATGGGAACCAGTGGGTTTTTCAAAACCCACCTAGTACTTTCTGCCGCCCTGAAAACAAAAACCATGTTTTTTGCATCATTCCATTCCCACACTACCTACCATGAATTATTCTGACCCCGGAGTGATGCACATCCAGAGTTGGTTGAACTTGTAGCTCTTTGGTCACCATTTGCACCCCTGGACATCAGGTTCATGTGGCCAGAGGGATCCCAATGGGACAAAGTGACCACCTAGTCTTTAGAGGTGGCAAAATTGTCTACGAGTCCATGTCCTTGTCTAAAATCAGCCTGGCTTTCTCCCCCTGGCGTTGAGGCCCAGTTTGGCTGGTGTGGCATAGGTTGCTTCATTTTCTAAGAAATGGGTGGGTCTGGATCCCAATGTGGTCTAAATTTAGTAACTGAGACCTTGACCTCCTCAATAAAGAACTTTCTGCTCCAGAGCCGGTTATTAATAATTGCTTGCTCATCCTATTTCCAAGCATTTTAGAAACTCGCCTGAGGAGCACACGTACTAAAATTGGTATAGCACAGTAAGAAGTAGTTAGGCAGGGCCCCTCTTCAAATGTGAAACAAATGCCTAACTCATTTTGTATTTGTCTCTCTTTCCACTGACCTCCTGCAAAAATTCATACTCATTTCCACTAGTTCTTACTACATGTGGTTGTGGGCTTTTTTGTTTGCTTGCTTGGTTTTTTGTTGTTGTTGTTGTTTGTTTTTTCCAGCCCGTACCGGGGATTGAACCTGGGACCTCGTACATGTGAGGCAGGTGCTCAACCACTGAGCTACACCTGCTCCCTATATGTGGTTTTGAGTATCTGATTCTATTATTGGGAGATCATCATGGGTAGACACCAAGCATAGTACCTGGCTCATAGTAGACTAGTGATAAACAGTAGCTGGTGATAAATTAAACATAAGTAATAAGTTCATAATGTGAAACTGGATAGAAAGGTAAACCATTAGAATTTCAACCAGCTCAGGATATTCTCTTCTTGATAGACAATGTTTTGCCATATTCTTTCAACAGCCATTAAATTTTGGCTTAATGCATGAATTCAGTGTCTTCTCATTTTATTATTTTTTTATGGTCAGCCCTATTGTGACAGTCATGGAGGTACATAGCTCAGAACTTCCTTCAAGAAAGAATTTGACATTCAGCTCTGTGAAAGGCAGTTAGCTGACAACCTCTACTCATAACACCTTCAGAGTCCACCCACGGGATTGAAGCTGACTTCATACTCTTCTGCAGCCCCAATGACTGAGTATGGTGGGGCGCTGGTCATTTCTGCCCAATGCAGGACTCCCTTAATGGGTGTGGCGGTTTGAGATTATTTTATGAATCCCCAAAAGAAAAAGATTATGTCTGTAAACTGATCTATTCCTCTGGGTGTGATACCCTTTGATTGCATTAAATTCAGCTGAGGGGTCTTTGACTATTAGATTAGCTTACCTGTTAAGATTAGGGCTTTTGATCTGACTATGTCAGTGGGCTGAGTCGCCGCCTCCTTGCTGGGTCTGATATAAATGGACACTCACTGAAGAAGAGACACAGAGGCTTCAAAGAGAGAGCTCAGTCCTTTTTGATCCAGCCATGTGACAGAAAGAAGAAGGCTCAAACAGCTTACAGCTGAGACTGGGAAGAACAGCCAAGACTAATATAGGAAGCCTTATGCCAGCCTGCAGCTGAAATCGGGAAGAACTTGGGTCCATGGAGCCTCGACAGGAAGAGGAAGCCCAGAGGAGAAAGGCAGAAACCAGCCAGAGAACAGCGACCATCATTGCTTCAACACGTGGCAACTGATTTTGGTGAGAAACCAACCTTGAGTTGGACTTTTTACAGCCTTGTAACCGTAAGCTTCTACCCCAAATAAATACCCTTTATAAAAGCCAACAGATTTCTGGTACTTTGCATTGGTAGCCTTTTGGCAGACTAATACAATGGACAGTCTTGTTTCAGAGCTTCCGTTGGATTGGCCAAGACTTTGTCAGGTCTGTATTGCAGCCTGCTGCTCTCCCTGCTTCTGCACTTTCATTTCAGGTGTCAGGTCTGCATCACGCTCTGAAGACTTTCCCTGCCCAGTGCTGCTTTTTCTCCCTTTATTGTTCACAGACTTTACCTCCCAGTAAATCTCTTATACCCCTATTTCCATCTCAGTGTCTGCTCTCCAGTGGCACCAAATGGTCACACCTACACAATACCTCACTAGTTATATTACATCAGAGAGAGATTTTACCCAACTTGAATGCAGAGTGTCTCCCCACTTCAACAGGAGCCTTGTTGAAATTCCCCCCAGAGAAAGCCATTTACTATAACAAATCTTAGTCGAAATCACGTTTTGGATCCTCGTGTTGTTCGTGCAAAAATGCCATCTTATGGGGGTGGCTAACCTAGAGAATGGGGCATTCCAAGTTAGCACCCTCCTCACCAGCAATTTGGCAAGTCTTTTCACGCTTGGATCACGCCTGAAGGAAACCTGAGCACCCCTCCAGGCCTGGGGAAGGACGCTGAGCGTGTTTGGAGGGCATAATGAGAGCAATTGTGTTTGGATGGAGTTTATGAGGACTCTTGGATGGGGCCCTTGAGAAGTCTAGTGCTTTGCTTCTACTTGGCATTTTGCAATTTGGTACAAGATATGTGAAGGCTGAGAATGAGGTTTTCACAAACTTTGTTTTGCTAAAGAAATGACTACTGCTTCAAGCCACCTCTTCCTCTTCATCTCCTGCTTGCTTTTCTTGCCAGGGAGACTGCCCCCATGTGGCTCAGGGAAGACACACTGGCAGGAGACTGAGATGCGCCAAGGGCAAGTGAAAGACATAGCCCAGAAAACCAAACAAACTGAGGGCTCTCACTTATCTGCTTGTTGCTTGCTATTTGGTATTCTTGCTGACTGTTGTAACTCCTCTTCCTTCTTATGAGGTATATCAGCGAGACGGGGTCACATACTTCTATTACATAATGCCTCTGTACTGGGAGTAGAAAACATCAGTTGCTTCAGCTGTGGCTTTGTGCATGTAACTACACGGAAAAAAGGAAAATATTAAAAAGCACCAATCCAGCCATGCTTTAACTCAATGCAACAATAAGTTGAACGGTGCACAGATGGGCAGAATGTAAGATGTCAACACTGTTGACTGCCACCTCCAGGAAGTCTTCCTTGACCCCTTCTTGGCTCCAACTATTCCAATCATTCATCAACCCCACAAGTCCTTGGGTTTATATCATGTAACTCCAGTTGGTTTTGTATATTTGTATGCCCTATCATGGAGTTGGAAGGAATTGGATAAGTCATATAGAAAAACCTCTAATTGAATGGCAGGAAGCCCCTCTCATACAGAATAGACAGATATTAAACTGACTTAGTTTCCAAAGTCAACATGAAGGGTGAAATCAAGTATTGTCAACATCATCTTTGAAAATCCAAATACGAGTGGCACTTGGGAACTGAGGGGAAAAGCAGAACTGAGTGTCTGGTCTCACTTGTACTCCTGGGCATAAATACATTTATAGGTAGAATGACAGGCAGGACATCTGCATTATTTAATAATTTTTCATTTGTATTTTTATCAGTTATGCACAAAGTATTTTATTGAGTTAAACTATTCTACCAGATTTGCTATAACAATTATCGGTTCCCACATCTTCTTTTTACCTCCTCCAGAGGCAATGAATTTCAGTTCAAATGACTGACACTCGGTATTTAACTCTAAATAACATGCTTGTATTGTTTTTTTATTATTATTAGAGAAGTTGTAGCTTTACAGAAAAATAATTCAGAAAGTACAGAATTCCCATATATCCCCCTCCCCCAGTTTTCTCTATTAGCGTTTTGCATTTAGTGTGGTACCTTTGTTGCAACTGATAATATATTATAATTATAATTATTATAATAATTAAATAATATTGTTATAATTATACTATTATCTGTGGTCCATAGTTTACATTAGGGTTCACTGTATATGTTGTACAGTTCTATGGTTTTTTGAAAATTTTTATTCTGGTTTTATATATACATAAAACCTAAAAAAAAAAAAAAAATATATATATATATATATATACACACACACACACACACATATATATATACATACATACATACATATATATATATGTTTTAACTCAATGCAGCAATAAGTTGAACGGTGCACAGATGGGCAGAATGTAAGATGTCAACACTGTTGACTGCTCCCTCCAGGGAGTCTTCCTTGACCCCTTCTTGGCTCCAGCTATTCCAATTATTCATCATCCCCACAAGTCATTGGGTTTATGTCTGTGTAACTCCAGTTGGTTTTATATTTGTATGCCCTATCATGGAGTTGGAAGGAACTGGATAAGTCATACATACATACATATATAGATTATATATATATATATATCCTAAAATTTCCCCCTTTAACCACCTTCAAATACACAACTCAGTGGTGCTAATTACATTCACAATATTGTGCTACCATCACCAAATCCATTACCAAAACACATGACTCAAACAGAAACACTGCACCAATTCAGCTTTAACTCCCCATTCCCACCCTGGCCCCTGGTAAACTGTATTCTAGTTTCTGACTCTATGAAGTTGCTTCTTCTAATTATTTCATATTTGTCCTTTTCTGTCTGGCTTATTTCACCCAACATGATATCTTCAAAGTTCATCCATGTTGTTGCATGTATCAGAACTTCATTCCTTTTGATGGCTGAAAAAGATTCCATTTTGTGTACATACCACATTTTGTTTATCCATTCATCTGTTGATGGACTTTTGAGCTGTTTCCATCTTTGGGCAATTGTGAATAATGTTGTTCTAAACGTTGGTGTGCAAATATCTGAGTTCCTCCTTTCAGTTCTTTTGGATATTTACCCAGAAATGGGATTGCTGGGCTAGGTGAGACTTCTACACTTAACTTTCTGAGGAACCACAAAACTGTCTTCCGCAGTGGCTGCACTATTTTACATTCCCATCAAAATGAACAAGTGTTCCTGTTTCTCTACATCCTCTCCAACATTTGTTATTTTCCATTTTTAAAAAAATAGTAGCCATTCTTGTGGGTGTGAAATCGTATTTTGTGGTTTTGATTTGCATTTCTCTGATGAGTAATGATGTTGAGCATCTTTTTATGTGCTTTTGGCCATTGGTCATTTGTGTATCTTCTTGGAGAAATGTCTATTCAAGTTTTTTTCCACTTTTTAATTGGGTTGTTGGTCTTTTTTTCTTTGAGCTCTAGGATTTCTTTAAATATTCTGGATATTAAACCCTTATTGGAGATATGATTTCCAAATATTTTCTCCCAATTCTGTGTGTTGTCTTTTTACTTTCATAATGAAGTCCTTTGATGCAAAAAAAAAAAAAAAAATCAATTTTGATGAAGTCCCATTTATCTATTTTTCTTTTATGGTTCATATGGTAAAATCTAAGATACCACTGCCTAACACAATGTCCTGAAGATGCTTTCCTATGTTTTCTTCTGGGAGTTTTATAGTTTTGGTTCTTATATTTAGGCCTTTTATCCATTTTGAGTTAAAAATTTTTTTTATGTATTTAGCATGACATAGGTGTCTACATTCTTTTCCAAATGGATATCCAGTTTTCCCAGTACCATTTGTTGAAGATATTATTCTTTCCCCACTGAGTGGACTTAGCACCCCTGTCAAAATTCAGTTTCTTTTGCATAAGGCTTTATTTGGTATGTGTGTGAACACTGAATGTTTTCTATGACTGGTGCTAATCAACTTCCAAGGTTGCCCCTCTCACCAATGGATGGCTCAGTTAGGAGATTCCTCCTAACAGCTGAAGCCTGTATCCTTTACCATTTTTTCGCAGTTTGTTTCTGTCCCCATAAGCTACATGACCTCTTTCTAATTCCTCTTTCCTATGTCAGGCCTTTAACTATTTCCACCCAGCTGTAATGGTCTATGGGTGAAAGGCAGTGAGGTTGTAAAAGTTAAGGAACTCTGAGCCTATGATGTTGGGTGAGTATTGGAATTGTCCTTGGTGATAACAGGTAGGGGAGTAGAAGAGCCCTGTGAGTGAGAGGCCAGAGTTCTCAATGAATGTTGGTGGTAAGTGATAGGAGATGGGTGGATGACAGCAAGAAGACTGTGCAGAGGAAACATGGTGTATCTCAAAGGAGGAAGAGATTTTGCCTATACATGTACAAGGAGAAGATTGGAGAAGACAGACCCTGCCTCCTGGCCCCTGGGAGAATGAAAGCTGCCACAGAATTAGGACTGCAGGAAATCCAGACCTCAGGTGAGACAAGGAGGTAGAGGAAACACTGGGTATATAAGGTTTGAAGGTGTGAAAGAGATAATTATAAGTGAATCAGACTTAAAGAAGGGAAACTGGAAAGAATTGGGATGAGAGTTAGTGAAAAGAAGAGTTGGAAAAAGTAAACTCAGAGCAATTCAAGGATGTGTATGTGACTTTGGGTTGATTTTAAAACCGCATTTCCTCCACCCCGACACACATATGCTGAGGCAGTTGTGGACAACTGCAAGGCAACTGAAGCCTTGCTTCTGTTCCTCCCTCCCTCCATGGAGCCGTGCCTGTGGGCAAAACCTGTGTCCTCACCTTTAGCATGCCCCAGCCTGCCAGCCTGGCCCACAGGGTTCTTTCTTGTCCATCACTGCCAAAGGCACTAGGTGAAGGATTTGGTCTGAAGCCAAAGCAAATAGCAGCTGAGAGACACACAACAGTTGGTGTCTGGCTCAGATGGCTCTGGCGCCTTCCTGGACAAACCCCCCCTACTGAAGTCTGCCTAGCTCAGTGAAAACTACAGTTAACATTTGTGCAGGGCTTTGAGGTTTACCAAGCAATGCCACATACAGTATCTCATTCCATCCTCCCAACTCTGCTGGTGGTAAGTTTTATGACTCCCATTTTACAGATGGAGAAACTCACAGCTCTGTGCCGTATAATTGAGTGACCTTGAGTTATTAATTCTCACTAGACATCATCTTGTTATTAATAAAATGGGGATAATAAGACCTATCACAAAATTATTTTGAGAATTAAATAGGATGTGTGTACAGTGCTTGAACACAGTTGGCAGCCCATAAATATTCACCTTGTATCCTGACTTAAGTGATTTGCCCAAGATCACTCAGTCACAGAAAGGCAGATCTGGGACCTCCATCTGTCCTTACTACTGAAAACACGCCATTCCTAAAGGGGGAGAGAAATAACATCTAGGTAGGCAGCTACAGTGTCTATGATAGATTATAAGGATGGCCCCAGCAATTTCTTCCATTCCTAGGTGCATGCTTCCTGCACTGTGAATTTGTCCTCCCTTCCAGTAAAAGGTGGAGTCTTTTCCTTCCCTTTGAAGCCCCTGTGACTTGCTTCGATATGACAAAGTGACCCTAGGTAACTTCTGAGCCTCAGCCTCAAGAGGCCTTGTAGTCTCTTCTCTTACCTTCTTGATGTCCTCTGGCTGCCACGTAAGGGAGCCCAGACTGGTCTTCCTGAGGATAAGTGAGCATGTGAAAAGAAAGCCCCAGTCATTCCTCATCCCAGCCATCCCCACTGAGGTCCCAAGTATGTGAGTGAGGCCAGCTGGGACCAGGCAGCCCCTCTCAGCCCTCTGACCTGTCAACTGACTACAGCATTTGTGAGTCTAGGTGAGACCAGCAGAGGAACTGTCTAGCTGAGTCTGGCCCAATTACAGAATCATAAACAAATGCATGGTCGTTGTTTTAAATAAATGAATTTGGGGATGGATTGTTGTGCAGCAATAGATAACGAATATGGCGACTGCAGTAAGACATTCAGAAAATGTCTAGCCAGTAAGATGTAGAGATCCTGAAATTGAGTGTGTGGCAGATTGAATTATGTACCTCAACAGAGACACATCCTTAATCTTAATTAGCATTCCTGTGGGTGTGAACCCATTTGTAAATAGGACTCTTTTGGAGATGTTATGTTTAGTTAAGGTGAGGCCAAGCCGAATGAGGGTGCGCCTTAATCCATATGACTGGAGGCCTATTCCGAGAGGAAATTTGGAAATTTGGATGCATTCAGGGGAGGAGGAAGTCAGCAGAAGCCGAAAGAGCAGACACGAGAGGGAGGTGGCCATGTGATGGGAGGCAGAGATGCAAACCAAGGAGCCCTAAGGCTTAGGGCAAGCCAGCACCAGAGCGCCACAGGCGCTGGGGAGAAAGCATCGCCTTGCTGTCTCCTTTTTTTTTTTTTTTTTAAAGATTTTATTTATTTATTCATTTATCCCCCCCTTGCTGCTTGTGCTCGCTGGGTCAGCTGTCTTGCTGTCTCCTTGATTTGGGCTTTCTAGTTCCTGAAACCATAAGCCAATCAATTTCTGTTGTTAAGCTACCCATTGTGTGGTATTTGTCATAGCAGCCTGGCAAACTAAGTATGAAGGGACCCTCTGGCCTCACCTTTCTCCTTTAAACCGCGGTGAGTTCTTCATCATCTGGTGGCCATATTGACTAAAAATAAAACCAAAAATCAGAGGAATTTGTGAGGACCGTCTCCTCTGGTACAGGTAATTCATTGGATGAATAGATAGCGTGTAATCTTAATCTAGGGAGCTCCAAGCTCAGAGGCTCATTACTTCCTACCTCAGTTTTATGACCAATAAAAGGGCCAGATGGTTTGTGTCTGACTGAGGGTCTTGGGAATATTCCCAACATCATGCTGAGAGTCCAGTGTCAAGCCTGGGATCAGTCCTTGTCTTCCCCCAGTCCCTTTGGCCATGTGGTGAGAGCATGCAGCCCTCATCGTGGTCTCTTCACCTCCTCAGAGAGCTCGGCATCGTTCATGAGCAAATAAAGCTTAGAAAGTGGGATAATGAAGCAGAGAGGCTTGAAACAAGATATTTCAGGGTTCGCTGGACTGTATTCTACAGCCCTGACCCTCTCTGGGTCAACTGGAACACAACAGAGGGAATTTGGGTCTGAAGGGGCTGAGATAATCTCTGAAGTACTTCACAACCAAAGTGAAAAGTCCAAAGCAGACCGTTCGTCTCTAAGCAGGGAAGGCCATGGAATAATTTTCAGGGCACTGTTGGTTTCTCGCCTGGACTTGCCCATGGACAGGGGAGAAGGCCCAGGTGACTTCCCACAGAGGAGACCAGACCGCAATCTCCTTGCAGGCCAAAAAGGAGACTGACGTCAGAGAAATTAACCCAGGGACCAATGGGAAAATGTTAGTAAAATATTCACGTGCTCACCTGCTGCTCTGAGTAAAGTGAGATTAATAACGTGAGCCATTTAGGCCCCCTGGGGAATGTATTCTGCAATCCCGGTGCTCTATTCTGATGCACAGTTCTAGGATTCCTTCCTCCCTTCTTAGCCTCAGCCCAGGCCAGTTGTGTGAATTCAGGCAGGTTAATTAACATTTTTAAGGTGCATCACAATTTACAATATGCTTTCAGAGTGCTTTTAAACTAAACCTCCCGACCCCCTGTGACATATGTGGTATGAGGTGTTGTTATTTCCATTTGAGAGGTGAAGAAACCAAGGCTCAGAGAGGTGAAGTGATTTGCCCAAAGTCACACAGCAAATAGAACGGGAATTGGCGCTTTCCAGACCCTTTGCTTTTCCCACCACAATTTGCTGCCCCTTGTATAGTAACTTCTCCGAGCCCAGGTTTTATCATGGAAATCAAGGCCACTTTAATGAGCACTTGCTCTGTGTGAGATAAGCATGTTCCCTGTTTTAGCTCACTTAATCCTTAAAATAACCCACTCAAGTAAATATGATTTTTTAAAAATCGCTGATTTGCAGATGAGAGAAATGGGGCTTAGAGAGATGAGAAAATGGCCTAAGCCACAAGTTCCCATCTGTCGTGTGGGCTGATTTCCCCTAGCCACCTTACTCACCTGGGAGATAAAATCAGATGGTGGATGGGAAAACATTTTTTGAAAGTTAAGCATGCAGTATAAACATAAGGAAAAAATAAAAATCTCTCCTCCTGCAGATCTGATACTATGACCAGGCCTAGACTAGCTCCCAACAAACTGACATGACCACGAATCTCCACCAACATAAAGGAGCAGCACAGCTAGTAAAGAAGCCATGAGGGGAGGATGCTACAGCCCAGAAGCTCTTGACCTGGGGGGCTTTCTGAAAGGTGAGTTTTGGCTAAGTACCTGGCAATGATGCTGGTGCATGATATGAGAGAGGAGAGGGCATTTCAAGTGGAAGCATGGGCCTGCAGGGCCAGGCTGCCCTGTCCAGGGGACGGTAGGCAAGTGTCCAGGCCTGGACGGAGACTCTGATGGGAGCGGGTAGAAGCGGACGACTCTCTTGAAGCTATGAGATTGAAGGTGTGTGTGTGTGTATGTGTGTGTGTGTTTGTGGGTGACAGGCAAGGCCAGTTGCCCCTACCCTCTGCATGTCATACACAATAGCTTCCATATTACCCTAAACACAGACCCAAACTCATTTTCCTCCGAGTACTTTTTACTGCCACAAGCCTCGATTCCCTGCAGAAGCAAAATACACTCTCTGATCTTGGCGCAGACTCACGCTCTCCCTTGTGGGCCTATTCCATGGACTTTTATGTCTCTGTTTATTTTGTGTGATTCGTGAATGGCTCATGCCTTTAAAGGAAATGCACTGGCTTCGGCCTGTCATTACAGTCCTTTGCTGTCCCCGGCTGCGTTCGCCCCGCTCCTGGGATGGGTGAGCCTGGGTTTCTAATTTGCTGTGACAGGAGATAATTGGTGCTTGAGTTTCCATCTCTGAAAATAAACCAGGGTGGTGCTTCCCAGCTAGGAGTCCACAGAGGCAAGCTCACCCCTGCAGCCTGTGCCAGGAGAGGCTTAAACCAGGGCCGGAGGGACCGGTCTTAGTAGCCCTCACTCCCTTTCTTTTTCTGGATTTCAAAACATGCAATTAGTGTTTTCTTTAGACGCTCAAGATAGCAAAGTTAAGAAAATTCAGGGAAACTTTTTTGATAACATATGCCAGAATTCTAAATGTGGGATTCTGTGAAATTTCAGACTCTGGGGTAGTAAACCCTCACGTTGGCCTAATCCCTGTTTGCAGCTGCATTCAAGTTCAAGCACATCCTGTCCTGCCTACCAGGACTACACTCCATTGCCTTTCTTCTTTCTTTCTTTCTTTTTAAAATACGACAACCTGCATAGACGTATCTGGCCAAGGTCCTACCAGTCAAAGCACTCTTGCAAGTCAGGTCATCAGGTTTTACACCATGGGCAAGACCTGCTCATTCATGAAACAACGTAGCTGGAGATGACCTCCTCAAGGTTCCTTCCAGCTCAGGGATCCACTTACCTTGGACTCCATTCATGGGCTATCTCACTACACCTAGCCTGAGTGCAAGGGACTGTGTAGGCTGAGCAGATTTTACAAGCTTAAATGGTACCAAGACACTACAAAGGTGTCTGGGAGTTGTACATTTCAGCTGTGGCTTGGAACTAAGAAAACAGAGGAGAACTGAAGAGGCAGGGAAGCTCAGAGTGGTGGAGAAAGATGAATCCATGAGGATACCGCACTTCATGATCTGGTGACCTGTAGACGGGCTCTCTGTCTTCCAGGTCCCTAAGTTCAAACCCTTGACCCTCTATTCATTAGCTACATGGCATTGGGTAAGTTACTTAACCTCTCTTCTTCTCAATTTCCCCATCTCCAAAACGGGGAAGGTAACAAACCTGGCTCACTGAGCTGTCGCGAGGTTTAACATAGCTGGTATAAGTGTGGTGGTCGTTTGAGCTGTCCTCTAAAAGTTCTTATCCTCTTCCTGTTGGGCATGTGGTAAGATTGCATTTCCTAGCTCCTTGAGGTTGAACTTCACCGTGTGATTTGTTTTGGCCAATGAAATGTGAGCAGAGGTATAAGTTGCTTCTTTATAGAAGCATATAATGGCCAGTACAAGACACAGCTCTGTTCCTTTTGTCTTGCCGTGGCAACCAAGAATGCAATAGATGGTGGAAGCTCTGTCATCCCAGGTCAACGTGTGATGAAATGTGGATCAGAGCCCTCAAGTGACTTGCAGTGGACATGTAAGAAGACTGAAAAATAAAGTTACTCTTAACTAAAAAGATTTGGGGGTTGTGTGTTACGAGACTGTAAACCAGCCCACCTTGACTATAGCAATAACCTCATCATAAATAATAGCTCCTGTCTTGATGATATGACAAAGGCCGGAACCTCTACCATTTGAATCAACCACAGAGTCTAGCCCAGTTCTGAGAGAACACTCATGCACTCTTTTGCACTGAAGGGGATGAGTCCATTGTCGTCAGGCACCGTCGAAACCCAGAGAAACACCGTAGCTGAGCTAAAAGTCAGAGCCTGTGAGTCATCCACCGTTTCCATCAACTGGTGGGGGAGGATCATTATTTGTTCAGGGCCTGGAATCCAGTCACAAAGTGCTCAAGTTTTCACCAACCAGAAAAAAGGTCGTGGGACCACTGGTTCCTGTCCCCGGTCTTGAGATTATTTCTAAGGTGAAAGCCTAATGCTTCTCTGCACAGCATAACAGGTAACAGATGCTGAGTCCTTCATTCCCATAGTTGCTATGAATTTTTTAGTAGGTAAAACAAAATCTTTGCTCATGTCAACAGATGTCATAGGATATTTTTCCTATGAAACTCATTAAGTTATAAAACTACAGGAACCATTAGAGTAAAGGAAGTAAAAGACTTAGAGTAAAAGAATCTGGCCATTCTTTCCAGGGAAGTCTCTAGTGGTCAAAGAGTTTATTACAGGTGTAGAAGAGGCAGTGCAGATAGAAGTTAAGGGCCTGGTCTTGGATGCTCACAAGACATGGGCTGGCATCCCATCTCCTTCACATAACTACAAGCTGGTATGTGTTCAAGAACTTAGAATAGTTCCTGGCATATGGGGAGGGGACACTAAATAAGTCTTACTATTTAAAATGGATTGATTTTTTAAAAAGCATTTCTATTGTTGCTTTAGTCATTTATTCATTCCAAAATATTTGTTTCATGCTTTCTTGGTGCTACTACCTCATTTCATTTTCTCAGCAACGCTATGAGGTAGGAATTTTATAATTAAGCTAAAGCCAAAGAAAGTAAATATCTAGCTCAAGATCACATAGCTAGTTAGGCAGAGGAGTAGAGATTTAAACCTACGTCTTAAACAGGGCAGATCCAGTTCCACCGACATGTGGTTGTTCACAGCCAAGTGGGGAAGTCCCACCAAGTCTTACTCTGCAGAGAGGTGGATCTTATAAGGAAGTGCTCAAATCTGCCCAGCTCCTAGAAAGGGGAAAGAGAGAGTTTTAATACCATCTAAGCCACTCAGAAGCCCAGTGGGTCTGAACTTGATAGGGATATTGAATACTGAAAGGTATGCTGACAAGAAGTGCGCGTCACTGCCTGGGAAGATAAACACCGTCTGCGCAGGGAAAGTGTGGTTAAAAAGCAAAGTGCCTGTCAGTAACGGGGTCCCACCGGCTGGAAGCTATGCAGACCCAGAAGGCAGCAAAGGGCCGGCATCCTTTGTTCTTTGGCCTGAGAGGCCTTGGGGAGGAGCATGTGGACTTGGGCCTCTAAAACAGTCATTCGACACAAGTCAGAAGCTTTCCTAGCAAGTTAAACACTCACCCAGGCATCTTACTTTCTTAGGGCTTCGTTTCAGAATAAAGTGATTCTACCTCAGAAAGCATCAGGGTATACCTTGCTTTTTTAGACTGCAGTCGTGAACAATGCACACAAAGAACTACTGAGATCTCCAGGATTCCTGGATTTAAGGAGGTGTGGAGGGCTGGGATGGTTCATAAATTAACCCATTTCCTTGATCACTTCAGCCTTTAAGTTTTTCTAGCTCCTGCCGAGCTGCAGAGCTTGGCACACTGTGTTTCATTATCCTTCATTCATTAATTCAACCAATATTGCTTGAGCACCCTCTAAACAAAACTTGATTAGGTTCTATGAGGGAGGAAAAGACGAATTCCCTGCCCTAGGAGAGCGTGCAGTGTGCTGGGAGAGAAGCGTACCCCCAAGGAAGTTTCCAGTGGGGGAGGGCCCATATCAAGGTGCTATCTATCCAGAAGTGGACTGGACAGTGACCACAGCCCTTGGGCCATGTATTACCAAAGTACCTATTTCACTGTCAGCCAAATGTTTTCAGGCCTTGCTGGCAAGGTGTTACAAATGAGGCTAAACACAAATGCCTCCATTTCAATGGCTCTTGGCCCTTGCCTGAATAATTGCAAGACCCTGGTACTACTGTCAGTGCCTCCCCCAGGGATTTCTGGGAGGCCTGCGGGGCTACCTTGAGAGTGCGCATCCCCTTGCTGATCCCAGCAAGGGCGGGATCTAAACAGCTGGAGAGAACCTGTTTCCCAGCCCCTCGGCCCTGAGCCTCCCCAGTCTCTGTCAGGTACTGCCGCCGTGTTCAGCACAGGAATGGGGACACTGCCCTTCTCCCACAAATCTCACAAGGTCCTCCATTAGCAAAACCCCTTCAGCCTCTGACTCACCCATTCTGGGGCTCAGTCCCTGGTATCTGTGGGGAGAAAAGGTGCAATACTGGGCCCCTTTCCTGTGTCTTCCATTCACCTAAGTACCGACCTTTCCTTCATCCCCAACAAAAGGCCCTGTGCACATCAATTTGTTCAAATAATGCCAGGAGCTGGGGAAACAATTTCCAGTACAGCAACTCTGTCATTCATTATGCAAACTGGGAAACTTTGGAGAGAGGCAAATGCAAACTAGATGGAAATCTAGAACAACAGGCATAAATCAGGACTGTCCCAGGGAAACTGGGAGCTATGGCCACTCTCGTTCCCCTCACCCTCAGCCTCTGCTGGCCCAGCCATAAAAGCTGATGGACGGGGTGCTTTACTGTTGCTACCATGGCCGGATTCAACCGCCTGCTTAGAAGTATAAAACAAGTACCCAGGGGGTTTAATGAAGGAATTGCTTTAGGGGTTTGAACTTCCACCAAATTGCAGGTTGACTCAGCCACCCATGTAAGCCGAAGGCCGACTCAGAGAAGTTGCTGCCTGCAGCCTCCTTGGTCACATTTTGCCAGCAGAATGAGGAAATCCTCTCAGTCAAGGTACATTTGCCATAATCTGTGCTGATTTGCAGCTGCCCCTTAAGAGGCTTTTATTTAAAATGAGAGTCATTTGTTCCTGGTGATGCCTTAAAGGAGCGCTCTTGCTGTGCTTGAGAGGATAATATTTAGAGATATTTGTCTTTAGGCTGGTACAACAATCTTCCCTTCCCCCAAGTGGATTTTCTCTGAAAAGACAGCTGTTTAGAGCTCAGCACAACATTATTTTCCTTGTATCTACAGGGAAATCACAGTCACCAATTTGAATGCACCGATCAAGACCTATGAATTTCTGTCTGCACCACTATCCACTTACCCAGAGATCAAAATCCCATGGCTCAGGGAGACTGATTTTCAGCTGCTTTTTTTTGCATCCTTTTCTGATCAGAGTGATTTATCAATTGACTGTCATAATCAGCTCAGGGTCTTTTCACTTCAGCAAATTTGGTACCACACTATTGAGAATTGAATGATTTAAAGGTTTTATTCTATGCTTAATCTGCCTTATAAACATCCCTGTGATTGATTTTTTTAAAAAGGAAAAAAAAAAAGCCCTCTCCATGAGAATCTATGAAGTGGGAGGAGGCGATGCTTAGGAAATCCAAAAGATCGCATTTTGTCTTGCCTTCCTTTGACCCAGGGATAGACAAGCATTTCTGACATGGAAGCACTGTGCCAGGCCCGGGAGGAAATGGTGCTCAAGGGACGGCGTGGCTCCTCACTGCGCACACAACAGGGTCGGAGCCCACGGGGACCCGATGCGCCATTTGCAGGAGAGCGGCTCTGGGGCTCCCGGCGCCTCCTGTCCCTGGGCTGGCCACAGAGGTATGGGAAGAACAACCCCCAAACCTCAGACGTGAGACCCTGCAGGGCAAGGCCCAGATGGTAAGGTTCCCTGCTACCCTCAGAGGACTAACTATTTAGATCTCCTGCCAGGAAAAATGTCTGTTCTGAGTCACGTAACGGCCCTTGGAATCCAGAAGAACTGGGCAGTAGGGTGGGGCTGGGCATGTGGGCTCGGCAGCCCTAGGGGACGGCCGAGGACCACGTTCATGGTTGCTATGACCACAGACCCCGGAGAGCTCCGAGGTGTTAGCTGCCTCCCCAGGCAGGGCTGCCACTTCCTGGACACCAGTCAGACTCTTACCTTCACCTTGGTCCCAGGGCCTGGCCCAGCCTGCCTGCCTCATCTTGATAGTGCCTTCCCCATGGGGCTTTTTGCCTCAGCATCTGGACTGGCAGACCACCAGGTGGGCTCCAAAAGGAGTGCCTGGCACCTAGAAGCAGCTCCGTAAGTGTCTGATGAATGAATGAAATTCCAGCTCTGCTCCCCCCTGGGAGGGCCTGGGGTTCCAGCCTCTGCGTAGTCTAGGGCATGTTGAGAACATACAGAGCATGAGTGATGAATGCACCCCTGACACTCGGGGCTGCCAAATTGGCTGTCCATGAAGGTCAGATGATCGGTTCATGAAGGTCAGAAGGTCAATGATCCTTCTGGTTAAATGTCCCTGCAGCTGTAGCTCAGGGTAAGAAGAAAAGGGCCTTTCACATACTGAAACCTCATCCGCTAGGATTAACTTGTTGCATTCACAATGAGAAAAGGTAAGGCCAATGGTGCTATGTCCTCTCGACCAGTAATCCTAGTCATTCTGCCTGAAAGATGGAACTTTCCAGAAGGGGGGTTAGAGGGGAGATGTGCCAAACAGGGCATCTTCTGAATCCTTGGGAAAATACCATCACCAGATTTACTGCACAGAGTCTGACAAATGCCAGAGACAGTGAGGGATGGGGCGGGGACAAGGGGAGAGCCAGTCATAGGGCTGCAACACTGCCCATGTGTCCCTGTGCTTTTGAAAAGTCAACCTGCAAGGCAAAAACTCTGGAAGAGGGTCTGACAATGGCAGGAAGCTTGTGGATGGCCTGACAGAGCATTATCCCAGGCTGCCGCGAATATCTGATCCCCTAGAGGTCAGTACAGATCCCAGCCCCAACGCTAACCCACCCAGGTGGAGAGGCACAGGTGGCAGCCTCTCCATTTCACTCATCCATGGCCCCTGTTGGCCAGAAGAGAGGCTCGGAGTGGCCACTGAACTGTGTTTTGCTCTTAAAATTAGCAAACCCTGAACCCTAGCTCAGAAGTTATTTCTCTCCTTATAGACAAATGGAGTTCTGCATTGGGAAGCAGATGATTCCTTGCCTAAAGCATCCATAATCAAATGTTTCCAGGGGAGATTAGGTGACAGAAACTCCAAAATGGTAGGAATACCATCAGCCTTTCATTGCAATCCATAAGGATGGCTCCGTACACACTTGTTTGCAGCCATGCTTGGGTGGGCCCTGGCTCGCTCCGGAGGCTTGGGCAGCAAGTACACGGACACCTGGAAAAGGCCACATTGACCAGTGAGATGGGTCTGAAGAGAGGGCAAAAGGAGGTGCATTCACGGAGCCTCCTGCTGACTTTAGAAACACCCACCTCTTGCCGCCAGCTCAGCTGCTCAGCGTGGCCCACGGGAGTCTCTAGGGACTGGTCTCTAGTAATGCTGTTTGCTATACACTGATATTTCCTAGACTCCTCCTTCTGCAGAGCGTATCTCCACAGGCTGCTAGGGGCACACGGACCAACCTACGTGGGACGGCCAGTCAGCAAACCAGCATCCTTAAGCGGTGGTTTTGGGCTCTGACTTGGGAACTTCCCAGCATCCCACTCCACTTTCATATGGAACCCCAAGATCACCTTTCTCGACCTCTCCATCCTAGCTCCTGCCGATACCCCTGTCCCACAGGCAGCCCCTGAGTGACAGCATTCACGTTCCTTCATTAGTGTGGCACTGGGCTGGCTGCCTAAGAATCACTAGGCAGTTTTTTAAAAATCCAGATTCCTGGACCCCACTGACGACATTTACTAGGGTGGAGACTGGGAAATGGAGAACGAGAAACCGCATTTAAATAAGTTCGCCAGGGCTTCTAAAACACCGCTGGGAATGGGAATCACTAAAAATTAAGACTATGAAAACTTCAAAAGTGCATTCAAAATCTTCCTTTCTTGGGAAAAGCACATTTGAGACCCATCTGAGCATTTTGCTTCCTAACAGTTTTAGAAAAAGCAGTTCCCTCTTTCTTAAAACAAGGCTCCTCTCTGGGTTCTTTCTGTACCCTAGATAGGCAAGAATCCCGGTGAATCCAATAAATGTGGGCAGCAGATCGCCTTCCTAAACGTTCCAGACTCCCACAGGCCACAGCTCCCCGCACGCTGCCTATCTGCTAGAGATGACGGGCTGTGAGCGTTTGTCCAGGGCTCACCAGACTCCAAAAGGATCTAGAAGTTTTCCTGAGTTATCAAGCAGTCACACTTCAGGAAGATTTAAAAGTTGATGCAAATTGCAGAATAAATCTCTGGAAACTGCTAAATGCCCCATAGCCTGTTAAGGGCAGAAATGTGTCTTAAAGAAATCAAAGGGAAGCCAGAATGCATGTTGCTAAGAAGGTTGAATTTGGTAACAAGAAAGATTGTACTTCTTGCCAGTGTTGAGGCAGGAAATAATTCATTATCCTTTAACTAATCTCTTTGTTTACATTATTTCCTTTGCGCCACAGGACTGGCTCAGGGAGAAGGGCTGTTTTTGTTTTTTTCTTTGGTTTCGTCTTGTTTTTTACTTCTTGGCCAGTAGGATATGGTCCTGTTGAGTCTCAGTCCAGGCAGCTCCATGTCGGCCGAAGCCCTGTTGGGAGCCACAACGGAGTGAAGGGGGAGGGCAGCAAAGGCGAGGCTGGTGACAGACCCGCACCCCACCTCTCCCCACGCAGGCCGACTGTCTCAGGTGGGGCTGGTCTGTATGTTCGGAGGGAGTGGGGGGTGTAGCTGCCTTGCTCCCAAGTGTGTCTTAGCTCACCACTTCCTAAACACTGAATACAAGAATGTAGGATGAGTAAACAAGAGATGATCTTCACAGGGGGCTGGGCAAATTCCTCTCAGTCTCACATATGGACACATTCACAGAGAGGGAGAGAAGGAGAAAATGATGAAAGCACAGGGTACATCATGGGTCAAAGTCACGGATGGCTGCCGGGGGGGAGGATGGTCCCATCTCCTCGTCAGCGTGGTTCAGAAGTGTCAGGCCCGTGGACAGCCCGCTTCAGCCACTCCTGACACGCAGCATTCGCAGGAGGTTAAGAGCAGGCCCTCCAAAGACATTTGTGCTGCTTGTGCTCCTTGCACCTGGTGCTTGGCCCCCAAAGCGCCCCTCAGGAAGCCGGCGGCTGCTCTCAGGTCTTTTAAGTCCAAGAACCCCTTGGTTTGATCTCTGCTTTGTCCCCATCATGACATTTTGAGGCTTTGGGGCGCTTCTCAGATTGGTCAGCCTAAGGCAGGCGGAGAAGGCCCAGAAGCCAATGTTCACAGCAGGAGGAGATGGTGCCCAGCACACTTAACCCCTTCCCTGCCAAGCCGCCCTCTTCCTGGCAAGGGATGTGTCCTGACAATACCAAAGTGCCATCAATCTGCATATTCACGGCTCTACAGCCAGGGAGATGCCCTCCATGAAGAAAACGGCCCCCCTGGTAGGATGCAGATCCAACTGCAGACACATTTTTCTGCGTTAAAGTAACAGAAGAAAACTGTTGTTCTTTCGGCTCCAGCAAAAATGAAACTTTTTTTTTGAAAGCCCCATTTAAAGGGTTCATTATCTCACAGGCTGCTGACTATATACTGAACACCACACTCAATAAAAGCTTCATAGGGCTGACTTTGAAATTAACAGCCACTTCATAGGCTTTTCAAGTTAGTCAAGACGTTGGCCTGGTGGAGAGGCTGTAAACTTTCTATTCTGGTGATTAGTCAGCAGGACCACATCCCACTGAGTCCCCCAGAGGGTTCCTAACAAAACGGTCCTTGTGACCTAAGCACCAATTTTTCTTTCTTGTCTATTCAGTCTAATTCCACTCAATTACTCCTGAGCAAGCTGTTCTATTCCTGTCAACTCATGTTATTTACTAGAGCCTGTCAAGGGGCCTGGAGTGGAGGCTGATATTATGTAGGATGTTTTGAGACTCGTTAAAACATTTTAAAACAATCACTTCTTGTGATATTCACAGCACTAGATGGGGTGGCCCTGCCAGGACCATTTGGATGGAGCCTGGGTTACTTTATTTACTTGCTATTTAAAGTTGCAGGTTAGAATGGCTTTTCTTGCTTTAAAGATTTTGGACTTGGGGACTCAGGGCCTGGTCAGGGGGCCTGGAAGCTTCTGGGCAAGGATTTGAAAGTAAATGGATTGAGCCTGGGCATCGGGAGAACTCCAGGAACAACGTGGTCTCTGACCCCTGAGCTGAGGAGGATTGGGGGGTCAGCAGGCAACCCCGAGTGGCCAGAGAGCCCAGCTTCCTGGAGGAGGGAGATTTCCCACACAAAGCATGCATGAGAACAGTTTTCCTTGACTTCCTTTATTGTATTGTCCATACACTAACTGAACAATTCCTATGAACCAGGCACTCAGGCTGGAGTTCCTAAGGGCCCAAGCAGAGAACTGCGTAGTCCTTGCTGCCACTGGACCAAGGTTCATTTCATCCTGGGCACACTGAGTATCAAGTGCAGCTGGAGCTCTGGGCCAGGGAGGGACCCAAACAGCCTCATTCTCACCCACCAGCTTCCTCTTGCTGCTACTCTTGGCTCCCAATTTGAGGCTATCAATCTCCTCCTGGATCATGGGCACCAGCCAGGAGAGAGCAGGACCTCAGCTCAGACAGCCCCTGGGCCCAGAACTTGACTCCCGTGCTCCAGGGCATTCCAAATCCAACAAAGAAGCTGTAAGTAGGCTGGGGTGGACGAAGAGGACTCTTGGTTTCCAAGCTCCAAGGGGGGAAGAGGAAAGGGCTTCCATTCTTCAAGGATTCTAAGATGGTCTCTGATTTCAGGGGTTGGTGTGGTCTCAAAGCAACACCCAGAAAAAAACCAAGCCCACTGCACATATCACCTCATACATACCTGGAACCCCTCCCCCACACACAGGAGTATCTCCTCCATGCTCATGAGGCAGCCCCACCCCACACCTGGGGGTGGTGAGGGAGAGGGTGGCAGGGATCGTCTGGCCATCGGGAGGGAGGCTGGAAGTCCAGAGCCGCCTGTGCTGCTCCTAGCTAGGCCGGTCAGAGCCACATACCACTGGCAGGGTCGTTTCTTCAATGGCATAACGAGGGGGTTGAACTTGATCAGTCTTTCCCATGTTGTGTTCCTAAGTCTGCAAAAATGCTAATCGAGACTCTAAGAGCAGAGGGTTCCCAGTCACCTCAGCTAGGGAAACACGGCTCAGTATCTCCAGCTCCTGGACTGGCTTCCTACTAACATAGGCTTAGAAAGTGCTGGAACTAGCTGAAGGCCAAGATCCCTCCAACTCTGAAAATTCTGGGATGAAATGGATAGAGAATGGGAATGCAAAACGTTATGCCATTTGCCTAAGGCAGTGGTTTTCCACCCCAGCTGTGTGTAATAATCACTGGGGGAGATACATAAAAAATATGAAAACCCCACAGGCTTCCTTCCCCATGTCTCACCATGGCGGTCATGATGCTCCGTGTCTGGGGTAGACCCTGGCACCTGCATTTCTAACAGCTCTCGGGGTAGTTGTGCCTGTAACAGGTATGGCTGCTGAGAAGTGGGGAGCCAGGCACTTTCACAAGGCTGTGTAATGCGGGACGAGCCAAAGCAGAATTTTTAAATGCCCACCTCTGTTCTCAGGGCTTTGCCCATTTGTGATGGTGCCTGGCATGTCATTAGGAGATATTTCACCAGACATCAGCCATTTAAGATGCAGGGAAACAGACTTTATTTTGTTTTGTTTTGTTTTAAACCTCAGGCTGACACTAACCACATCCCTAGGGCAAACATCTTACAGCTTAATTGATAGGTCAGCCTTAGCCACTGCCTGGAGACAGCTGGAAGGCAAGCTGGCTGCCCACCCCATGAGGGCTGGGTGTCCTGAGAGCGTCTCTGGGGGGTGGGGGTGGGGGTGTCTCCTCAGGGTCTGCTGGCTGCAAACAGCACTGGCCTGGCCGAGCCTTGTGTTCAGGGGCTCTGAGCTTCATGACAGCTGGGCCGGACAGGGGAGGAGGACAGCGAAAGCAGGAGGTCAGGGGCAGGGACAGGCCCACTCCCCAGGGCCGGCCAGGCTAGTTCTCAGCACCAGGTAGGCTTCTCAGGAAGGAGACTGCCATGGCCCCCCGCGTCCGGGGGCCTCTGTGCACAGACTTCGGGGAGCGGCCCAGCTGTCTGACCGCCAAGCAAGTGCTGCCTACTGGCTGGGGCAGTCTGGTCCTGCCCAGGAGGACAAGCAAAAAGTGACTGAGGTTCAGGCCGAACTGCAAGCCAGAAAATAAGTCGTATTTCCTTCTACTCCCTCTCGTACCTTCTACACTCCAGACCAACTGGATGACTCACTGCTGTTTAGACCGACATTGTTCTCCTCTGTGCATGTGCTCCTGTTTTTCCTAACCCACCCTCTGTCGGACTCCTACACATACTTAAAGGCCTGTATCCACCGAGCTCCCCATTAGATGCAGTGTTATCACTCCCTTTTGGAACTGCCAAAGTATATTGTTTATATCTATCATCTGGCACTTTTCTAACACCATCCTGTTTCCTGTTCCCTTCTAGTATAAGCACCTGCAGGTGCTGTCTTATTTCTCCCTCTAGCCCCAGCATATTCCAACGTTGCTGTATATAGCAGGTACCTAATGAAGGCAACTGTAAAGCATCACAGCCCTGGCTAGCTGGTGCTGGGCAACCCGTGGCACTTTCTCCACCTCTGTACCATTCTGCTGTCACCAAGCACGTGTCACAGCTCTGACCCACGGCCAGGCCTCCTGAGCAGAGCCAGGATCTTGGCCGGACGGTCTTAATTCCTTTGAGTTCTGACCCACGTGGGTTGAAAGACACTCCAGAATGCATTGCATTTGGGATCCTCCTCAAGTAATAATGATAAAAGGTGATTTATTCCACTGGGAACAAAACTTTGGAGAATACATGGCATACATTTCGTAGTCAATGGGTAAATGCTTTGATTAATATAGTCCTTTGTCATAATGCAACACTTTATTTCCCAAACTAATTATCTAGATTTCATATGTTTGTACACCTTACCTCTCTAAGAATGAGTAAGTTTCTGGAGAATAAAACCAGTTGCTTACACAATGGGAGAGAGAACACAGGCCTGGAGCCCGACCCTCCACTTCAGGGCAGTGCGCCGTGAGCTGGCTGCTGTGCCTCTCTGAGCTGCAGTTTCCTGATCTGTAAAACAAGGGCAACAGTGCCTCCCCTTGAGAGAATTCAATGTACAAATCACGTGAATTCCTGGCAAGTTACCTGTCCCAAAGTAGGGGTTCCCTGCCCAACCCCTCCCTTCTTTCTGCCTCCTTTGTTCTTCTCATATATGACACAGATGCTCCCGGATCTCTGCGGTTATGTTTTCTGAACCCAAAATCGAGGGACCGTGGTTCCAGGGTCTTCACAGGGATAATTGCACAAAATATTTGAAATTAGGGCTGTCTCAGGAAACCCAAGTCACACAGTCACTGCATCAATACTACTTGAATGAAATCAAACTAAAAATGACTTCAAAGTAACTCTTGCTAAATATCAAACTCTTAACTCAATCACCAACTCGCTACTTCACTTTGGACCATGGGGCCAGAGAGCAGGTGAGGGGACAGAAATTCCAGTCTGTCAGGGCCCTGCGGTGGGAGGAGCTTCTCAGGGGTATCAGCCAAACCTGATCACCAGCATGGCTAGAGGAGAAGGCATAGGTGCCACCGAGGCCCATTTTCCAGGCACACTTCCGTTCCTGCCCTCCCCTGCAGCGTTTGCCTCAGAAGCACTGAGAGAACGGGCATCAGGCAACTAGTAGGCTCTGCTGCTGGGTTTATAACCAGAGATCCAAATTAAAAAAAAAACAAATGAGTTTACACTGGAGTTGGGGTGTTTCCAGTAACTGGACATTCCCACTGCTGGAAATCTAGTGACATTGTCTCAATATAGCAGCAGCTGAATTCACCTGAGAGACCCAGGTTGGCAGTCAGAAAGAAAGCCTGTGAATGAGCAAATCCCTCCTAAGCTGTGCTCTTGTTCTGGTGACTGATGGTGAGATGGCTGCTTTGCAGAGATTCAGAATACAAGGAGGCACGTCTTCAAATTCCCTTCCAAGGCAAGTAACGGTGAGCGTGGCTTGGCTTCCAAAAACCCAGTCCGAAAGGCACTCCTCAGGGCTCTGAAGCAGACTGCCTGCCTATGAGCACATCACACAAAGGTGGCCTTTGTTTTAACTGGGACCTGAAGAACTGGACTTACGGTGCTCAACCGTTTACACACATGGGGTTCTGAATACGGCTTTGATGGTTGTTAGCAAAAGTGGATTTAACACTCAGCCACGAGCCCAGCAGCTGTGTCTTTGCCGCAGAATTTGACCTCGTCCTACATATAGACAGGCACATGTCAGCATTTGCTGAACTGCTGGTTAAACTTGATGTCTTCCCACTGGGGACGTTGCTGGGCTATGGTGGACTGGATTCTGCCCGAAAAAAGAATAGTTGCGGCGTATACTCCATCCCAATTGACGTTCCCTCTCCTTGACCTACCCTTTGTGGAAAGCCAAGAATGCTAAGTATTTCTTGTAGCTCTGCCCAGGCCTTTACTTTATTTACACTGTCCCCACTCCACCCCCGCCTCCCGCTTCCCGGCCCCAGCCCTGCCTCTTTTCCTGTGGCAGCTTGGGCGTTCTTTCCCTCTCTCCTTGTTGGATGGCTGCACTTTTGTTTGCAATGGTACATCAAAGGTACTTCAAATAAAAGACAAAAGCGCACAATGAGTTTTACTGGACAGCAAGCCTCGCTCTGGCCTTGATTAAGTGCCCGCCCACGTAGTGAACTTCCTTGATATGGATAAACGTTATCAAAGGTTCTAGGCTACAGATAAAACAACGTTTTTTAGAAAATAAAATAAGATAGAGTCTGTGAAACGTGGACAGAATGAACATGAAGTAGAAGGTTGACGGGGGCCATTTTTAAAGAACCTACTGGCCTCTCTGTGTTTGTTTCTTTAAGGGCAAAATCAAGTCCTTAGGTCAGGTCTTTTTTTTTTTTTTTTTTTTTTTTGGTTTATTTTCTAATTCTAGAATCTGCTTTAACCATGCTGGGAAGACAAAGTGGGACTATGACTTCTCCTGTAGCTATTGCTACGCAGTATGAAGGTATTTTCTCCAACAAATCTGTTTTGCCCCAAAGTACACCCTCAGAATAATTTCCAGGCAGCATAAACCTGGAGGTGGAGCCTTGAGGAAACTATAAATGCTTCAAGTGCACAGTAATCACAACCTACTAAAGAGAAAACATTGGCAACCCTGGGCAGGTCCGTGCTTGCCTGGGGCCCTGGCCATGCTAGCTGACCTGGCGTGATTAGTAACAGTGCCCCATCTCAAAGTGTCTGGTTTGGATAATAACTTTTATGGGCACCCTGCCTTTCACCAAATGTAGCACTTGAGACATCCATTTCAAACATTTTGTACAAACAACTGCCAGTATGGCCTTCGACCTGGCTCTCCAGAGGGAGAGATGGCATCTCAGCGCACAGTCAGGTGATATGCGGGTCCCGGAGGCCACAGCGCTGCTCCTCCCCCAGGGCAGTTCCTAGGTTTGGCACCAGCGGCGGCTGCACACTGCAAGGGAGAGTATTTAAACCTTGGACTTGAGAACCAGATACTTGGCTTTAGAAATGAAGGCGAAGCCGACCTTTGGGTCTCCTCTTAAATGTTCTCAGCTTCTCACTTTCAAGACTCGGCTGACATCTGGGAGTGCACTGATGACCTTGCCAGGATGGGTAAAAGAAAAAACAACCACACCCAACACACCTTTGTCAGCAAACAGCAAGAGTATCTCTGAGAGTCTGGCCTTGACATTACTGCTTGCGCCATTGAACGACTTAAACAATTTGGAACTCTATTTTCGTGTTTAGGTGTTCGGAGAAATTTTGGAGATTGGTTAGACAGGAGCAGAGAAGGGGTTGATTCATGGTTATATCACGGACTCCGGGTTCAAGGCATGCACTAAATATTTGGCTAATGAATACAAAAATACCTGAATGGGTGGGGGGAGATTTTTGTCCACCCTTAATAACTATTTTTAGAACATTGGAGAATTTTGCTTATCTCTAACAAAATTTCATAATAACATTTGTGGTCATTTCCAGACATTTTTCCCCATAAAGAGTTTGGGTGTGTTTCATTTTACTCCTTGGACAAAGGTGATTTATAATTCTGAAAGGGCACATACAAAATTCATATTCAAGGAAAAAGCCCTGTTCATGGTTTTTATTTTAATTGTGGTTAATTTAAATAGTTGGAGAAGTGAAGTTGTGAAGTTGCAAGGTGCCTCTTTAACTCCCACCTAACCATGGCGTTGACGGACACAAGACAGAAATGGGGTCATTAACCAAGTCTTGCCTGCCAGGTCTCACGCTATTGAATTTGGGGAGATGTTTCACAGAAGAAGATACGGTTTTGATTAAACTCAAGGGCCAAAAGAGGACAATAAAATAGTAAATTCAACGTCAAACCTATCCACATCCATTTGCATGTATCATGATATTTAAATAGGGTAAGAGATAGGAGAATTGAGGGGGGAAAGCCTTTTGGTTCTAATGTCAGCAGTATCTTTCTTCTGGAAAACTTATCAATGGACTTTAAAAAGATCTCTGAATTTCTGAATCTACTTTGGAGAGACCATCTTGACAAGAGGGCATGAACTAATCCTAGCAAGGAATAAATAATGAGGAGAGCTGAAATAAAACCCATGAATACTCATACATCGGTAAGCTAAACAAACTGAAACCCAGCTTTTGGCAATTTACATGAAGTATTTCATTTGATGAATGGTTTTCTTTGCTCCATGCTTTATTACTTATTATCTCCTGGTTCAAAGAATGCCTCCTTGCAGTTGCTGTGGAATTCAAGACACTCGGCTCTGTTTACAGAGTGAGCGGGTGCCTCCCCCCAGCTCCTCCCCTTCCTGATACTAATGAACATTCTTGACATTTGACTTGATGGCAGTATTTCAGAGGTTTAAATCACACCTTTTGTAAACATATATAATATTCTGGGTGTGAAATATTGCTCTTTATAAGAAACAAATCAAAACTGTTTCCAAACTAAGGAGAATGCAGCTTATTTGATCGGTTACAAGTCTCTAAGGTTTTGTTTCGTTCTTTCTGTTTGCTTCAGAATCCACTAGGTAACTTCTCTACGATGAGTCTGTTATTGAATTTTTCTGTGGTCTTTTTAAAAATAGCTCCTTGATGAAATAATTGGAATGTATTGGAGTTGTTTATTTATCTGTTTATATAGTGTTTTGGCATGTGGTATGTGGTACGGATATCATTTAGTCAGGGCACCAAGATGGATGAAAAGGATAGTAAAACTAATCAACACCAGAATGCTCCTTGCAATAAAGAAACTGTGGCTTCAACCTGGCTCCAACGGTCTTTTCCCTGATACATCACAAACACCAGGCTTACATCCCTTTCCAATACAGGTTATGTATTCTTGCTAAGTCGGAGATGGGACCTAGTCATTCTAATACCTTATTTATTTCTCTGATCAAAGTACATGAAATCTTAAAAGTTGAAAATGTATTAGTAACTACTTTAAAAGTGTTGTGTGTACAAACATCTGCATGTATAGAATGCAGAACTGATTTGTTCCTTGACAGACTACACATTGTCAAAATATTAATAACAAAGTGATAATGTATTTCAGACACGAAGCATTTATATAAACAAATGCCCTTCCTAGAATGTCCTGGAACTCTAAAACCATGAATCAGAACCAGTATAAGCCAATACCAATTTTTTATTTGCTGTATGCATTAATAATTGATCATTTTCCAAGTGTTCCTTTATTTATTTCACAAAGAATAAGTTTTACATTTCAAAAAGTAAGATAGATCACAATCCAACTTTTTACTTACAAGATTCAATATAATATCATATCATATTTTAATTTATTTTGAAATAATTTTAAACACAGAAAATTGCAAAAATAGCACATAAAGTTCCCTTTTACCTTTCACCCAGCTCCTCCTAATGCTGGCATCTTACATAACCATAGTACGATGATCAAAATTAGTTAATTCACAGTGCTATAATACAATGAAATAATCTAATCTTATCCAAATTTCACCAGTTTTCTCACTAATGTCCCTTTTCTGGTCTAGGATCCAACCCCACATTGCTCCTGTATCCTCTCAACACACCCCATCCATTTTTAAACACTTCTCTGCTCTGAATCATGCTCTTTTTAAAAGAATGATTCAAGTGCTTTTTTAAAAAAAAAAGTTGATAAAAATTTATGGCAATAAAGTCAAGCAATAAATAAAACTACAAAGAACAATGTAAAAATTATACAAAAGCTTGCCACCATGAAAGAAGTACTACTAACATTTGGCAAACATTGTCCCTGATATCTCTGTATGCTTATATACAGTTAACAGGATGGAGAGAGAGAGAGAGAGAGAGAGAGAGAGCGAGAGAGAGCTCTAGATAGAATTTTGATGAGATGGAATCATATTATACATCCTATCTTCAATTAAAAATATTAAAATTAATTCTATTTGAAATTAACAGAAGCAAAAGAAACTAAAATTTCAGGTAAACATTTCTTTACAAAAGACATATTTCCTAAATTATGTCTCTAAAGGCAAGAAAAAGATGATTTAAAACATGATATTCCTCAGTTAGATTTTGCTGCATAATAAACCATATCAAAACTTTGTGGCTTAAAACAAATACCACGTATTATAGCTTCCAGGTCTACAGGTCTGCAGGGGCTCTGCTGATACAAGTAAGGCTTGGCTAAGGGTGGCTGAATTGCCTAGGCATCTGTGGTCAGCACGTGGGTCAGCGGGAGCTGGTCTAGAATGGCCTTATGGACCCGTGTGGGTGGCAGTTGGCTATCTCTTGGTAGGGACAATGGGGTATAGGGCCATGTGATCATTTGCCCTCCATCAAGATTGCCCAGGCTTGTTCACAAAGTGGCAGCATGATTTCAAGAGAGAAAATGGAAGCATGCGGGGCCTCTTGAGACTTAGATGTGGAATTGACACCACAGGTGTTATGGTCAAAGCAAGCCACAAGACCAGCCCAGATTCAGGGGGTGGAAAAACCAACTCTACTGCTTGATGAAAAGAGCTGCAAAGTCACATTACAAAGGGATGTGGATATAAAGAGAGAATAACTGTGGCCATTAAAAAAAATTTTTTTTTTAATTTTTTTATAATTGTGGCCATTTTTACAAAATAAAACTGTATCATAAATGTTACTTTATTGACAATGTGTTTCAGCTTTAGACAGAACTGCATTGAACCCCTCTTTTAAAAACATGAAGAAAGTACCACATTTTCCTACATCCCATTTCTCCACATCAATTGGTATTTTAAACAATCAGATTATTGTTTTTACATTGTCAAAGTTGATCACATTTACATTTTGTTTTGAACAATAACTTCCTCAGTTATTTAGCCTTAGTTTTAAATTTAAATGCCGTACCACCAACATACATTGTCTTTTCTCATGACTTTTCCATTCTTGACTTTTCCATTTTTGATTTAACTATTGGGTAGTTAAATTTCATAATTGTGTACATTCTTTCCCCCCAAAAGACTCTTATGACTCTTCTTTTCTTTGTATTCTTGCCTGCTTTGAAATGACTCCTGTTTCCTTTGTGATTGAAGGGAAAACTGAGTAGGTCACAAATTCTTTTACTCAGAATATCACAGACATTGCTGTACTGAGTAAGATCTAGTCACAATTTTATTTTTCTTCTTTGGAGATTTGCTTTGTTTGCCTCATAATCTGTATTATTCTTATGTATTGATGTTGACTATTCAAATAACATTTTTTCATGTTACAGAATTATTCTTTCAATCTGCAAATTTAAGCATTTATTTTGTTTTTTTTCCCTATCATATAATATTTGTAACATATTTTCTGTTTCACATGTTCATTTCTTCTTTGCAAACACCAGTTATGTATTTGTTGGATCTTCCTTGCCTGTCATTCATGTCTATCTTTATCACCATCATCATCTCTGCCTAAACTATCTCCCCAGATATTTTCAAGATTGAATCATTCATGTCATCCAGGTTTCAGATAAAATGTCATATGCTCAGGGATGCCTTTCCTGGTCACCCAATCTAAAGAAGGTCCTGCCTTTTCACCCTCTGTTATGGCACCCTATTTTAATTTTTTCAGAGGACTTATTACTACTTAAATTTATTCTGCCTATGTATTTAATATTCTCTGCCTCCCCACCCTAAACTGTAATCTCCGTAAGGGCAGAGAATTACCTATCTTAGACACTGATAAATCCCCAGAACCTGCAAGCATTCCTGGCATGTGGTGGATGCTCAGCAATTACTTATTGAATGAATGAATGAGAGTCCTGTCTGCTTTAAGTTATGTTTATTCTGATTTTGACTGCTTATAGTATAGCTTTCTTCTCTGCAATATTTTTCATTTACATTTATTTCCTATAATTTTTTTGAGATTCTAGAGAACTCTGTCTGAACTCATCCTCTGTTTCTTTGGATAATTCCTTTTTTTTTTCTTTCTTTGTCTTACATTCTTTTCTTCTTTGTTTTACCTCTAATTTAAAAGTAGGCCTGTGGGGATGGCTCCTTCTGTTATATTTCATCTCATATACTTTATGAAAAATAATCTGTGGAAGAAGAGGAGTAGAGAGGGGAGATAGTAAGCTCAAACAGTGTATTGCCTTCTGTAGCCTATCACCAAATCTATTATTTTCTTTTAACCTGGAGATACATATCACCATTCGGTTTTTGGCATTTAAGAGGTTGCCGCACTTTCTCCACCCCACTTTACCTCTAGTGGTCGCCACAGTTTGGAGGAGAGATGGTAGATAAAAATTTTGTCCCCCTGGTATTGACTTCCTTTCTACTTCCTGTGTTCCATGGTGTTAAAGCAGATCTCTGTGGGGGAGAATCCTCTTCTACCATGGCCATCTATATACCTGGAACTTAAATTATTTGAAGAATTATTGGTTGGTCATTTCAGGGCAGTCTCACTTTTTGGGAAATGTACATCTTGCTCAAGGTCTGAGGATGTGTTGTCAGCTCTCAGTGTCCTTCCTCATTTTGGTCCAAATTTCACAGCATTTGGCAGATTTGCCACATGACTGTGGTTTAAAATTGTGGTCATATCTCTGTTTTACAGACAACTATAATATTTCTCTCCAGTTTTTTTTTTTTTTTTTTTTTTTTTTTAGAACTTTGGGTGGATTTTGAGCAAGAGGAATGGGGAAGGATAATATCCATGATCATTTGCCCAATGTCCTTTTGTGTTCTTTTAATTGAATTCTCCAACTTTGTATTACACAGTGTACAAGAGGTCATAAGTGATGTGTATCCACCAATCTTAGGATTTATATCTGAATTCTCATGAAGTCTATCTAAATCTTTGTTTTATAACTTTACTTCCCTCACCTTTCTTCTCCATTCCCTTTGCCCTGCCTTTCTCTACCTCCAAATATCTAGAGTTGCTTTTTTTCCTTCCTAGTATAGTTTCACAAGTCTCTCTTCCTCCTTTTACAGTGATTTTATTTGTCTTCTTTGTGGCAAGAGCTTCCCTAATCCTACACCTCCCTGTCTTCTCAAAATTAAACCTTAAGGCCACCTGGCCTCAAGAAGTAATGAGCTGAGAACAATTACCATGATAGTTACAGTCATTATTGCCTCTGTTTATTTAACATTTACTTCATTCAGTAATCCTGCTAAAGGTTGTGCATTTATTTATTATCTCACTTAATTTCTCTAATACCCAACAAATTTAGTATGATTATATGCAGATTCAATGTAGAGATGGGAAAAATGTTTTTCCCCTAAAACTGGTTCCAGAACTGTGCTCAGAAATGCCACTGTATTTGTTTAAGAAAATACTTTGAAAGATCTTCTTGGGGTGGGCGAGCTCTTGTGATATCAGAAGAGAAGTTGGGGCAGAGGTTTAGAAGGAGAAAGTTGTTGTTTTGCTACTAGAAGGAAAAAATGAGAGCTTTGAAAGGAAAAGAGAGAGAAACGGAACCAGAAAACTAGAGGCTGGCCCTGAGAAAGAGCCAACAGAACTCCTAGCATTGTTCCCTTTGAAGAGTTGGCCCTGCCACGCCTGTACAAGCTGACTGGTCTCATCTTACCTCTCTCTTCATCCCAAATCTTCAGTTCATCTGCTGTGCTTACAATTCCTTGAACAGAGTGGGTTTTCTGGGATTCCTATTAAAGGACCTGGGTTTCCCATCTCTGTCAGTGCCACAGGTGTCAAAATTACACATATGGGATCAGGAGGTATGAGGCTAGAACACCCCAGGAACTGGAAAATCTATGAGGGAGAAGGTTTCGGACTTTTATTGGCCACAGGATTGGGGCAGGGGGTGTGTTAAGACATTTTTCCCTTTGTCTGGAGACAGACAGAGGCCACAAAACACATCTGGATATTATGTGGGTGAGGAAAAAGAGGCTCAAAGAAAGTAAACTACCTGCTTAAAGACACTTGGCATATGGAGTGTCTTCTTGATATTGAACAGCATAGCATACTCAGGTCATTTCTGCCTCAAGATATACTATAATGCAATCCAGAATGTTTTCCCCCCAGATCCGTTCATTGCCATCTCCTTCTTATCCTTTAGCTCTCCACTCAATTCATCTACTCAGAGAAGCTTTCCTTTACCTCTGAGTAAAAACAATGACCATGATATCCCTCTCTCTCAGCATGCTTTATTTTTCTAGAGCATTGCATTCATTACAACTAGATATAATATTATATATTTACTTTTTAGTCTAGCTCCTCTAATAGGGCATTAGCTTCATGAGGTCTGAGATTTGGTCTATCTTAGTCACCACTCTATCCATGGTGTCTAGTATAGAGTCTAGCACTTAGAAGGTACTCAATAAAGATTTGATAAGTCAACTGAATTTTGGGGGTATCTTCTCTATGTAGGGCACTACCTCTTATCTTATAATAATTTTCAACTGCCCCGATATAGATTGGTCCATGAGTTTCTAAGCTGATCATGCAGACCACCTGATCATTATAGCTGCTCAGAACAGAATGGCTTAGGAGAACTTCCAGGGAGCATGGTGGGGTGAGCTCCAGGACTCAGTCCTTCCACCAAAACAGCTATTAAACAGACAGGAAATGTCCAAAACAATTATTTTGAAACTCAGAGGCCAGAAGAACACTGTACAGCTAGCAGGGAAAGGCAGGAGGAAGAAGCTGATAAATTTCAGTAAAGAACTATAAATTGCCCTCTCCATGTGGTGGCTACTAGTGCCCATCCCTCATCCCACAAGTCAGTCCCTGACTAACTGCTGGTGACAGAAAGGGATAGAAAAATCCTCTTCTCTAAGATCAGGTGGGTATAACCAATCACTCATCAGGGCTATTGATTAGAAAATTCAGATTTCTGGGTTCTGGCTCTGAGGGTAGCTATTGGTGCCCTGATCAAAAGTGGCAGCAGCCATAGTTTCAACCCTCCCCAGACAGGGGTAGAGGTAGTGGATATTTAAAGATGCAGCACTTCTTCAGGAACACTTAGCTTTGGGGAGCTGTCAGAGAAGCTTTTGGCACCTATCTTGACCCTTTCCACAGGGCGGTTTGGAGTCAGTCTGCTCTCCCTTCATGGGTCCCTAGTTCTGTATTGGTTAGGAAAGACTGACTTGGAAATGTCTTCCCTGGGATGGCCCACTGTCCAGAATTTGCCCTCCAGGCAAAAGCAGTGAAAGACTATAAAATAACAAAATTAACGTGAATAAAAATATACCCTGTCATATACTGATTACACTATCAAATGCAAAGGACAAAGAGAGAGTTCTGAAAGCTGCAAGAGAAAAGCAATGTGATATAAACAAGAGAGTCCCAATTAGATTGAGTGCCAATTTCTCATCAGAAACCATGAGGGTGAGAAGGCAGTGGTTTGTAATACTTTAAGTGCTGAAGGAAAACAACTGCCAGTCAAGAATTTTATATCTGGTGAGACTCTTTCAAAAATGAGGGAGAGATTAAGACATTCTCAGATAAACAAAAGCTAAGTGAGTTCATCACCAATAGATCTGTCCTACAAGCAATGCTAAAGGGAGTTCTTCAGACTGAAAGAAAAGGACACTAGACAGTGGGTCAAAGCAGCATTAAGAAATAAAGACCTGTGATAAAGGGAACCATTTGAATAATTATAAATGTCAGTATTATTGTATTGTATAGATTGGTATGTAACTCCACTTCTTACTTCTTACAGGTGCTAAAATGCAAATGCATAAAAAGTAATGCTAAATCCAGGTTTTGGGACATGCAATGTCCAAAGATATAAGCAGTAACAAGTACAAAAAATTGTTGAGGGACAGAGAGGTATAGGAAAAGTATATGTGCATGCTATTGAAGTTAAGTTGGCATCAAACCAAATATAACTGTTATATATTTGGGATGTTAAATTTTAACCCCATGGTAACCACAAGGAAAATAGTTGAAAAATGTATCCAGATAGAAATGAGAGGGTACTGAATATGGCACAACACAAGGATGCAAATAAATATAAAAGTAGGCATTAGTGGAAGTGAGGGTCCAAAAAAAAGGTATAAGATTTACAAAAGCTAAATAGAAAAATGGCAGAAGAAAGTCTTGTATATCAGTAGTGACTTTAAATGTAAATGGATTAAATTCTCCAGTCAAAAGGCAGAGATTGGGAGAATGGATAAAAAAGCACATTCTACAACAGAATGAATTAAAGCTAGAAAGCAATAACAGAGAAAGAAAGGTAAAATTCACAAATATGTGGAAATTAAACAACATGCTCTTAAACATGCTCCTTAAAAAGGAAATCAGAAGCAAACTTAGGAAATATCTTGAAGTGAATGAAAATGGAAATACAACCTACCAAAACTTATGGTATGCAGCAAGGGCAGTGCTGAGAGGGAAATTTATAGCTCTAAATGCTTATATTAAAAATGAAGAAAGACTTTAAATCAGAGACCTAACTCAAAACTGGAAGAACTAGAGAAAGAAGAGCAAACTAAATCCAAAATAAAGTGAAGGAATGAATTAACAGAGATTAGAGTGGAAATATATGAAATAGAAAACAAAAAGAAAATAGAATCAACAAAACCAAAGATTGGTTCTGTGAAAATATCAATAAAATCAACAAGTCTTTTGCTGGAATGACAGAGGAATAAAGAGAGAGGATTCAAATTATGAAAATCAGAAATGAAAAAGGGGACATTATACTGACCCTGCCGAAATAAAAATAAATAAATAAGGATATGATGAACAACTGTATGCCAATAAATTAGATAACCTAGATGAAATAGTCAAATTCTTAGAAACACACAAAGCACCTACATTGACTCAAACAGAAATAGAAGATCTCAACAAACCAATTACTAGTAAGAATATTGAGTCAGTAATCAAAACTCTCCCAACAAAGTAAAGCTCAGGACCAGATGGCTTTACAGGAGAATTCTACCAAATATTCCAAGAAGACTTAACTCCACCTCTGCTCAAACTCTTCCAAAACACTGAAGAGGAGGGAACATTCCCTAACTCATTCAATGAGACCAAGATCACACTCATACCAAAGCCAGATAAAGATACCACAAAAAAAAGAAAACCTTTCTTATGCATATAGATGCAAAGTTGCTGTACAAAATACTAGCAAACTGAATCCAACAACATATTAAAAGAATTATACAACATGATCAAGTGGGATTTATCTCTGATATACAAAGTTGGTTCAACATAAGAAAATCAATTAATGTATACACCACGTTAAAAGGATGAAAGAAAGAAAGAAAAAAAACAAAAAACAATACATCATCTCAATTGATGCAGAAAAGTATTTGAAAAATACAGCACCCTTTCTTGATAAAAATACTTAGAACCCTAGGAATAGAAGGAAACTTCCTCAACATGATAAAGAACATATATGAAAAGCCCATAACTAACATCCTACTTAATGGTGAAAGACTAAATGTTTTCCCTCTAAGATCAGGGACAAATCAAGGATGCCCACTATTACCACTGTCATTCAAACTTGAACTTGGGGAGCAGATGTGGGTCGAGTGGTTGAGTGCCTGCATCCCTCATGAAAGGTCCTGGGTTCAGTTCCTGATGTCTCCTAAAAACCAAACCAAACAAAACAACAAGCAAACAAATGAAAGAAAAAAAAAAAAAGACTCAGAGGAGCCAATGTGGCTCAGTGGCTGACCACCAGCTTCACACATATGAGGTCCTGGGTTCAAAGCCTGGCCCCAGTACTTAAAAAAAAAAAAAAAAAAAACAAAAAAAAAAAAACATTGTACTGGAAGTTTTTGCCAGAGCAATTAAGCAAGAAAAAGAAATAAAATGTACCCCAAAATCAGTACTGTTTCTATACATAATCAATGAACACTCTAAAGAAGAAATCTAGAAAAAAATTCTATTCACAATAGTAACTAAAAGAATCAAATACCTAGGAATAAATCTAACCAAGGATGTAAAGGACTTGTACCCAGAAAACTTCAAAACATTGATAAAAGAAATTAAAGACCTAAAAAAATGGAAAGATAGTCCATGTTCATGGATTGGAAGACTAAATATCATTAAGATGTCAATACTACCCAAAGCAATTTATTAATTCAAAGCAATCCCAATCAAAATTCCAACAACCTTCTTTGCAGAAATGGAAAAGCCAATCATTTATATGGAAGGGTAAGGGGCTTTGAATAGCTAAAGCCATCATGAAAAAGAAGAATGAAGTTGGAAAACTCACACTTCCTGATCTTAAAACTTATTACAGGTAATCTAAGCACCTCTTAAAATATATGTATATATATATATATATATATATATAAATAACATTTTTGTAAGCAAATACACATATATGCATATATATTTATATATCATTTTGCAAATGTTTGTATGTATTGTGAGAATTTTGATTTTTACCCACAATAAAAAATAAAAAATAAATAAATAAATAAATAAATATCATAAACAGAAACAAAAAAACTTAGTTAGAAGCTTCTGGAATCTCTAAATATTCAGAATTATTTTAATATCTCCTGGAATTAGATTCTTTTGCCCTCTCTACATTTGTATCTGGACATAAACAATTAAGTCAGTTTGGGTTACACATGTGCTATCAGGAATTTCACTAGATCTCATTTGGTAATCTTAAGATTCTATACCTTGATTCAAATGACATAATTTTTTCCTTGATTATAAAAATAATCTATATTAATTGTAGAACCTTTAGAAAATGTTCAAAAAAGACTAAGAAAAAATAATTCAAAAAAGAATCAAGAAGAATATAATCTTCACTATAATCTCATCATCTAGAAATAACAGTTAATATTTGGATATATTTATATCTAGCCTTTTTTCTAAATACCTATATAAGTATTAATATTAGACATGCATATGAACACACAAATATTTATACATATATGTAATGTTTTTGCAGTGATACTATATGCAAAATTCAGTGTTGTCAGAATTAAGTAGTATATCTTTTTTTTTTTTTAGTATATCTTTTTAAATCCTTACTTATTTCATAGTTATCAAAGGCATCTCATTATTATTATTATTACTATTTTTTAAAGAGTACACTTATATTTTGGCAAATGATCTAAAATGTACTAGCCTTTAATATGTTAACATCCATTTTTTAACTCATGACCTTAGCAAAAAAAAAAAAAAAATGTTACAGTTCTCATTGTCACCACTGCAATAAATTTACTGTGGTGGAAGCATAACCTGTGTCTCAATTTAGTCACATTTATCAATTCTGGACACCATGATCAACTGTGCCCATTCTCATATGGAATGAGGCTACTCATTATTATTTATTTGAATTTATTTGACTAGCAGTGCAGTTTTATTTCTTATGTTTTTAGCTATTTTTATTCCTTCTTTTGTGAATGGTCTGTTCATGAAATTTGTTCATTATTCTATGGCATTCTTTCTTGTTAAAAATCAATTTTGTATGTTTCCTATATGTGAAAATTATTAAACCTTTGCATTCTTCTTTTTGACATTTAATTTATACCAAAAGCATTAAAGAGTTTTTCTTTAAAAAAAAAAAAAGAAAACAAAACAAAACAAAAAAAACTTATTACAAAGCCATAGTAATCAAAACTGCATGATACTGGCACAAGGACAGACATATAGACCTATGGAATAGAATTGAGAGCTCAGAAATCAACCCTCACATGTATGGCCAAATAATTTTTACAAGGTGACAAAGACCATTTAATTGGGAAAGAATAGTGTCTTTAACAAATGGTGCTAGAAAAACTGGATCTCCATTTGGGAAAAAAAAAAAAAAAAAAGGAAGACCCCTACCTCACACCATATACAAAAATCAACTCAAAATGGATCAAAGACCTAAATACAAGACATAGAACTATCAAACTCCTAGAAGAAAATGTAGGGAAGCATCTTCAGGACATTGTGTTAGGCAATAGTTTCTTAGACTTTTCACTGGAAGGAAGGAAGGAAGGAAGGAAGGAAGGAAGGAAGGAAGGAAGGAAGGAAGGAAG
>JAKSZT010054030.1:49864777-49939927 GCA_026826555.1 Tolypeutes matacus
AAGGAAGGAAGGAAGGAAGGAAGGAAGGAAGGAAGGAAGGAAGGAAGAAGAAAAAATAGATAAACCAGACCTTATCAAAATTAAAAACTTTTGTTCCTTAAAGGACTTTATCATGAAAGTAAAAAGACAACCTATACATTGGGAGAAAATATTTGGAAAGCACATATCCAAAGGCTTAATATACAGAATATATAAAGAAACCCCTTAACTTAACACCAAAAAGACTAACAACCTAATTAAAAAGGGAGCAAAAGTCTTGAATAGATGTCTCTCCAAAGAAGATACACAAATGGCCAGAAAGCACATGAAAAGATGCTCAACATCATTAGCCATCAGGAAAATGCAAATCAAAACCACGAAATAATATTTCACATCCATTAGAATGGCAGCTATTAAAAAAATAGAAAATGACAAGTGTTGGAGAGAATGCAGAGAAACAGGAACATTTGTTCATTGTTGTGGCAATATGAAATACTGCAACCACTGTGGAAGACAGTTTGGTGGTTCCTCAGAAAGCTAAATATAGAATTACCATATGACCCAGCAATACCACTACTAGGTTTATAACCCAAAAAATTGATAGCAGGGACTTGAACAGATATTTGCACCCTGATGTTCATAGTGACATTATTCACAATTGCCAAAAGGTGGAAGCAACCAAAGTGTCCATGAATTGATTAATGGATAAATAAAATGTGTTAGACACATACAATGGACTATTATTCAGCTATAAGAAAGGAATGAAGTCCTGATACATGTGATAGAATGTGATAGTCAGGGTAGGCTAAACATTCGCTATATTAGAAACCATGCATGTGTCCTAGTTTTTCTCCCTAGGTCTGGTTTTTAGAATGCTGGTGATAAACTAAGCCTGATTTATTGTATGGCCATCCTGTATGGGAAAAGACTGTAACTCTGGGTATCTTTGGTCAATCTTAAGAGATATAGCAGGGGGACAGATGTGGCTCAAAATTTTGGGCTTCTGTCTCCCATATGGAGGGACCTGGGTTCCATCCCCAGGACCTCCCGGTAAAAATGAAAAAGAAAAATATAGAAGGCGCATGGGCCACCAGGCCCCACAAGTGGGTGAGCCCCCCAGGTCCCATGCGTGGGTGTGCCGCCAGGCCCCGCAAGCGGGTGCACCACCAGGCCCTGTGTGTGTGTGCGCAGCCAGGCCCCGCGAGTGGGTGAGCCCCCCATGTCCTGTGTGTGGGTGCACTGTCAGGCCCTGCGAGCCACACAGCAATATGATGACGTAGCAGGAGAGCCAAGACAAGACATGCTGAAAAGCCAGGAACTAAGGTGGTAAAGGCAGGAGGATGCCTCTCTCCTACATCAGAGGTTCCAAGGATCGAATCCCAGTGAAGACAGGAGGAGAAGGATGAGAAGAGAGGGCAGGAAACAGAAACGGACACAGAGGGTTGCCCAGTGAATGGACACAGAGACAGCAAAAATGGGGGGGTGTGTAAACATGGATAAAAGTAAATAAATAAATCATTTTTTAAAAAGTATAGGGGAGTAAGATACGGACTATAGTTAGTGGTAATACTTTGATGATGCTCTTTCATAATTTGTTAACAAATGTTTCACAACAATGCAAAGTATTTGTGGTGGGGTGATGTGTGGGAGCCCTGTATGATGTTACGCATGTTTGTTTTGTAAGTTCACAATGTTTACTGAGCACTTATAGTTTATGTATGTTCATGTACAAATGATATATTTCAATAAATTGTTTTAAAAATGTACACGGTTCCTTTTTGGAATGATGGAAATGTTTTGGCAATGGATGGTGGTGATGGCCGCACAGCACTGTGAACGCAATTAACAGCACTGAAATACATATTTGAGTATGATTAAAAGGAGAAATGTTGGATTATATACATGATAACGGAATGATTTTTTTTTTAAGGAAGTACCAGGGATCAAACCCAGAACTTCGTACATGGGAAGCAGGTGCTCAGCCACTGAGCTACACCTGCACCCCAATGAGAGTTGGGTTTTTTGTCAGTTTGTTTGTTTTTAGGAGGTACTGGGGATCAAACCCAGAACTTCGTACATGGGAAGCAGGTGCTCAGCCACTGAGCTACACGCGCTCCCCTGGAATAAAATTTTTTTAAAAAGAATTGAATGGCCTATTTTCTTCAGAACTGAGCCAAATTATGCATTAAACCTGTTCTTACAAATAACTTCATCTCCTCATTGTCTTACTTTCAAGACAACTTCAAGGAGCTCTGGTTAGGGGGCATGGCTACTTCAGGCAGGTACCGGTCATCTCTGAAATGGTCTCTGCCCCTGCAGTGATGGGAGCTGCTGAGCTCGCCTTGCAGTGGCTCACACATCGAGGCTAGGAGGCCAGTGGCTCTGAGTGTGGAGCAGTAGAAGGAAGCACTTAAAGGCAGCATTCCTGGCTCCAGATTGGGTTGAAATTGGAACCTAGGCAATAGTAGTGCCTCCCTCACAAGGCAGTCATTATCAAGACCACGGGCGGAGCAGTATGGCAAGGGCAGAGGACCTATGTAGAACACCAGGTGAGCAGACCAGGTGAATTTAAATCAGGGAACATTTTTCAGAAGAGGGGACTTCTTGGCCAGAGTTTTTAAAGAAAATGAAAGCATGAACTGAAGGAGAAGATGGGGGACTTGATGGCCAAAGAAAGAATTCAGATTGGGATCTGAAGGCCCTGATGGAGCCAATCCTCAGTTGGGGTGAAATACAGGAAAGATGAGAGGCAAAGTCAGAGGTCACAGGTTCCTGACTGCACAATGTCCAGTCATTAGCTCGGTCAACTCAGGCCAGTTTTCCCATCTCTGAATCTATTTCCTCATCTTTTCATTGTGATGCAGTAATCCCAACCTATAGATTTGTATGAAGTCTAAATGATCACACAAGTAATATTTGCAAAAACGTTTACCGAGTTTAAAGAACTTTCCTATGTGCATTGCTGATGTGTGCTCAGGAAATATGGTGATAGAACAAAAGAACTCCAGAGTTGGGTTAGAAAGACCTAGGGATGTATCCTGTGCTGCTACCCACTAGCTTTGGGACTTTGGGTGGATTGCTTATCCTTCCTGAACCTTACCCTATGTGAAAGGGGATGCTTGTGAGGTTTAGTCATACTATACCTAAAGAGCCTAGCTGAGTGCCCTGACTATCATCCCCATCATCATCATCATCATCACGGCTAACATTAGTTTGAGCACTTGCTATCTCCCAGGTGCTATTCTAAGTGATCAGGATGCATTTCTGTAGGTGTAGCTAATCTGAAGCTGAGAAAGGTTAAGTAGTTTGTCCAAAGTCACACAGAAAGGAGTGCTGAGGCCAGGATTAGAAACTAGGCAGTGGGACTCAGCCCACAGGGGAGTTATTAAGAGTAGTACAAATCTACCACCAAAATTGGACAATTCTTTGGGAAATAAGACTGTTGGAAGAATTCATGTTTTCCCAGGGATTTGAGAGTGGAAAAGAGAAATCCCTTAGAAGGATCTTTAGGTACTTCTCATCTGCTCTTTTTAAAGAAATGGATGCTACTTCCAGGAAGAAAGATCTAAGAAAGATCTGCTGTGGCATTCTCCCATCCACACGCGAAGTCATAAATCCACAGGGCTGTAGAATGTCTAGCTCTTTGGCTTAAACATGATGCAACTTCCTCTAGAGGAATCATATGCCTCTTTCTAAATTCTTCATGCTTGCCCTCTGGTCCAAGGGTCAGCCACCAGTGGACAGGTTACAGGCAGTCTTTGCAAAAGACATCTCCATTCTTTCGTGACATTAGAAGGATTTCAAAAAGAGAAGAGAGGCGTTATTCCATTCCATATTTTTTCTTTTAGATATTTCTCACTTGTGTAAAATACCACTGGTGATGCTAGATATACAAATAAAGTAAGCTTCAGACCCGTTGTCCAGGAGTTCCAGCCACACCAACTCGGAGGAGCTGCAATAAAAACGCATGCGTCTTTGCAAACCTTGAGGCTGTGCAGTATTCTTTAAACTTTCATTTCATTGCCTTACCCAGATTATTATGTATCTGTGTGTGGAATCGGTCATTAAAGTGGTAAGAATTTGGAATGCCCCATGCACTAAGAATTCTTAGGAAGAATGTGGTCATAAAAATAAAGTCATGCTGCTGGAAAAAAAAAAAAAAAAAAAGCAACAACAACGACAACAAAAACAAAATCATAAATTAAAGCAATAAAACACATCTACTGGGAAAGACCGGGACAGAGATGAAGGGTCCTTTCCACATACCTTACTGAAATGTTCTGTTAAGTTTCTGTCACAATTTTAAGAAATCATGTTTACAGCAGATATAAATTAAATTAACTGTAAAGCCATAAAGCAGAGCAGCTGTCCTCCCTCTCCACTGACAATAGAACCAGAAAAGAAGGCTGCTCAGAGGTGAGGAAGACTTTCTACTCGGCAGAGAGCCCTACAAAATGCTGAAGGGGACAATAAGGAGAGGTGCGAGTGTCACCGAGTCACTTCCTCTGATCCCCATTTTAAAATCTGCTTCCTCAAGGAAGGGCACAGACCAAATGAATTTGACACACATCTTCGCCCTTCACTGAGAATAATAGTGCTCTCTGTTTCTCTGTACATTTAACTATTCCAATCTAGAGAAATGGAGTTCCTTACAAAACAGCAACAGGAATACAACCTGCACATCTAAGACCCCTGTGAAAACTAATTAGCAATTGTTAACCCAAAGGGAAAATGAGCATCTATTCCTGTTTCCCAGTAACTTAGCTTAAGATCAAAGAATTGAGTGACCCTAGGGATCTTTGACCCCACCATCCTCAAGCTCCTGATTTTGTTCTTATTAACAAATTTCAAGAGGCTGCACTAAGTGGGCGCAGGTAAGGCCTGGGTTGTCCCTCTCTGTGCTTGCTGGTCTTGGCTTCCTTAAAACATTGCATTCGTGGGGGGTAATCCTGCATGCATGCCTTGTCCACCAAACACGTACCATCATCCACCACCCCCAACCCACAGGGATCTGGAAGCAGATGACAAGGAGGAAAACAATGTGATATTTAGAAATATAAGGGGAATTCATAGATGTTCTATAAACCATATTGAGTTCTGCTTATCTAATGAGGTTTGATTCATAAGAATATATCAATCTTTTTTGAGGAGGTGTCAATTCAAATGTACCATATTGGATAACATTCCAGAGATAATAATTCCTTAAGTTACAAAAGCATCTTCACTTAAAAAGTTGTCAGGAGGAGGGATTTTATTTTTGTTTTCTTTTTGGGTTGGTTGGTTGGTTGGTTGGTTGGTTGGTTTGGTTTATTGCTTAATGCTTTTGATATCATGCTTTTTGGATTGTCTCTGTGTGTGTGCATTTCAAACACCAAGCTGGCATGTTAAATACATACACCCTCCACACACAGACACAACTTCAGCCTGAGCATAAATTAATAATTGCTGAAAATATGAGAACCAGCCCTTGTTGAGCAGTTACCATGAAACAGACTTTGTGCTATGTATTTTATATATACTATCTCAATGAATCCTACAATAAAGTGGTGTAAGTACTATTACTATGTAAATTTTATGATCAGGAAACTAAAGCTCAGCAAGGTTAACTAACTTACCCAAGATTGCACAGCACATAATGACAGAGCCCTGATTCAAACTAGCAGTGTGGCTGCAGAGCCCAAGCCCAAATTCCAAGTCCTCTAGAGCCCTGTTTTATATTAAAACATAAATAGCGGGGCATGTTTTTTAAAACAATAATCATAAACAGATCAATTTGTGCTTGAAGTAAATAAGTCTATAATGCTTCGCTACTTTAAGAGAATAGTTTGTGAACAATTGTTCTGGAATTTGATGAAGCCTCTCATCAAGCACTGATTTTAAAGTAGGGGTGGTATAATAATCTCTTCTATTTGTTTATCAAATACTCCCCTCATTTGATCTTAACTAGTCATTGAGCTCACCCAGGGGGGTTCCAACATCCCTATTTTATAGTTGAGAGAATTTAGACTCTGCGAAGTGAAGAGCTTGGCCCAAGGTCTCACAGCTGGAAAAGCGGTGAGCTGGCACCACACCCGAGTCTCCTGACTCCTGCTTCCGGGCTCCATCACTAAGCTGCCAAGATGAGAAAGGGTATGAAGAACCAGGAGCCTTCGCTCCCTTTGCACACAGGCAGCTCTGCCTCTCCTCCTCCTCCTCCGCTCTGGTGCTCCCCTCTGCGTTTCTTTCTACGCCTCTGTGAATTCAGTTAGCCCTTATGCTGGCTCTGCTTGTTCTGCTCTGGCAATTAACCACCAGATCACGCCAATGCCACATTATCCTGGATCCAGAATGGCCCATGGCCATTTCTGCAGACGGCAGCAGCCTTCTCACAAAATATTCTGGGAGATGAGTAGCCTCCATAACCACAAATAGCTCAGGGATGGTGAGTACACAGATCCCTTATCTAACCAATTCTAGAACAGAAGGCCTTCACTCTTGGGAATTTTTATCAGTGAAGCAATCCCTGCCCCAACATGTTACATACTATAATTAGGCCGCTCGTCCAAATCTTGACCTCAGTGAAGGAAAAAAAGCTAATCATTATATGTGGTCCAATCTTTTCAAAATTAAAAATAAACTTTATTGAGAAGCACATCTGGAATCATCTATCACCTATCTATCTATCCTATCTATCTACATCTATATCTCTACCTATCATCTCTTTCTATCTATCTATATATTTTCTGAACATTTGAGAGCAGTTTGCACACATCATAATTCTCAAACACATCATGTTTCCATGTACATTTCCCACAAACAGAGATATTCACTTATGTAATCATCTTAAGTGTAGTTATCAAGTTCAAGAAATTTAACATTGACATAAAGCTTACAGTCTATATTCTACTTTTTCTTATATCCCAATAATATCCTTTTTGAACTTTTTCTCCTCCATCCTTAGATCCCATCCAGTATCATTTAATTGTCATTATCTCTTCAGTTTATCTTGCTTTTTCTTTTGAATTGTGGAAACATATATACAGCATAAACCTTCCTATCCCAACCCCTCCCAAACATACCATTCAGTGGGATTAATCATATGCACAAGGTTTCAATACCCTCACCACCATCCATTACTAAACTTTCCCTTCACTCCAAACAGAAAGCCTTCCTTCATTCTGCATTAACTCCCCATTGCCCCTGCCCCCCTCTCCTGGTAACCTGTACTCGACTTTCTGGCTCTATTAGTTTGTATAGTCTCTTTACCCATTTTTCCTTTTTTCTCCTCTGGTACCCCCCCCAAGGGTGTATATTGTTACACTTGATGGGGTCTTAAAGATTCCTCAGGCTCTGTTCACTAGTCTTCATTCTTTCCTCTTTCTGCTCCTCACTGGATGATTTCAGTGGTCTTATCTTCAAGCTCACTGATTCCTTCTTTACCAGCTCCAATCTGCTGTTGAGCCACTCAAAGGAATTTTAAATTTCTGTTATTGTGGTCTTCAGCTCTCTTTGATTCTTTTTCTTTCTCTCTCTCTCTTTTTTTTAAGAGTTATTTATTTATTTATTTATTTCTCCCCCCTCCCCTCGTTGTTTTTGTGTTCACTGTCTGCTGTGTGTTCTTCTGTGTCTGCTTGTCTTCTCTTTAGGTGGCACCAGGAATCAATCCTGGGATCTTCCGGGGTGGAGAGAGGCTGCTCAATCTCTTGTGCCACCTCAGCTCCGTGGCCTGCTGTGTCAATGATTGTCTCTCCTCTGTGTCTCTTTTTGTTGCATCATCTTGCTGCACCAGCTGTCCACATGGGCCAGCAACTCCTGCGCAGGCCAGCACTCTGCTTGGGCCAGCTCTCTGCTCAAGCCAGCTTGCCATGTAGGCCAGCTTGCTTTTCACCAGGAGGCCCCAGGAATCAAACCCTGGACCTCCCGTATGGTGGCTGGGAGCCCAATTACTTGAGCCACCTCTGCTTCTTGACTTTGGTTCCTTTTCATAATTTCCACCTCTCTATCAATATTTTTTTTGTGTTTGCCTCTCATTCTCCTGATGTCCATGATTTTTTTTAGCTCTTTAAGCATATTTAGGACCATTCTTTTTAAGTCTTTGTCTGGAATGTCCCAAGTCTGATCCTTACCATTAATGGTTTCTTATTCTTTAATCTTTTCCTTTGCTTGGACCATCATGACTTGTTTCTTTTTCTGTTTTGTAATCTTTGGCTGAAACCTGATCATTTTCATATTTTAATGTGTTTTCACTGGAATTTAGACTCAGAAGCACCATGCCTTGTATCCAGCTAGTGTTATGACAGAGCTTTCCTTGAATGCCAGTAGCCAATGAAAGAAAGAAAGAAAGAAAGAGAGAAAGAAAGAGAGAGAGAGAGAAAGGAAGGAAGGAAGGAAGGAAGGAAGGAAGGAAGGAAGGAAGGAAGGAAGGAAGGAAGGAAGGAAGCGAGGGAGGGAGGGAGGGAGGGAGGGAGGGAGGGAGGGAGGAAGACCTTTTCCAGTCTTTGCAGATTGATCTTTGTGAGTGCTCTCTTTCAGGGCATATCTGTACAATGAGTTTAGAAAACCGCTCCCTGCCAAAACATAGGGGCCTTTCTGGTCCTTTCTTGGGCATGCACAGTTGGCCCTAGGAATCTCCCTCTTTGCATGGTTCCAAATATCCCCTCTTCCCTAGGAAAGTTTTCTCAGCCCCAGGCACTGCACTGTAGGTTTTACAGCTAACAATCCCTTGCCCCAGGCAGTCACTTAACTGCTGTCCCACAGTGTTCTACACAACTTCTGGGACAGCAAGTACCTCAGGCCATGATCAGATAGATTGGGCCAAATATACATATTTCCCGTAGGTTTCTGCCAGTTCTTGCTGGTTGTGCAGTGCTTTTGTTGGGGGATGGAGCCCTGAAGCTTCTCACACCACAGTAATGATTAGTGCAAAAAAGGGCAATATATTTTTTAAAATTTACCTGGACTTTGCTTCTTCATGAGTGAGTAAAATGCATACCCTGCTAAGTGCTGGCAAATCTGGGGCTGTTCTCTTTCTGGTTGTAAAGACCCTTTCATTTGTAAAAGGAAAGACAATCTTCTGTCGTTGACCTACTGTCCATCTCCCAACTGCATCCTCTGAAGCCAGAACTTTTTTATTTCATAATGTTGGTGACAGATGGAAGGGTAGCCATCAGGCTTGGTGTTCTGCCACCAGCATACTCACACCAAGTGGCCCAAGAGGATGGAATGGCCAAATTGCATGTTGACTCTTCTTTCTTATATGCTGCCTTGTGATTCTTGGAAGGTTAAGTGTTACCAGATTTAGCTGTGGGGCAGTCTCCTCCTCTTAGCCTCTTGGAAGACCAGATGGCCAAGATAATTCAGCCAGCCCTCTCTAGCATGTCCCTCTGGATGCTTAAGCCTTTAGTCTCTGTGTATTCATTGGGCGTTGGACACAAACTTCTCTTGCCTGGCAGAAAACAGAGGCCTGTCTAGAAGCTGTAGCCCATTACCCCTGCACAAAGATAGACTGTACACTGTTGGAATCTAATCTGGAAACATTTAATACAGCACAAGTGCCAGCTACTTTACTTAAGAGGCTGGTTGGTCTTTTTTTTTTCTTAAAGAGAAACTTCAAACTGAATAAATCAACCTCCTCAATATATCCATCATACCTGATAATAAAAGCAGTCTTCAGTAAGGGGAATCTGTGGACTCTTTTTATTGGCTAACAATGAAAAGAAAGAGAAAGAAGAAACAAACAAACAAAAAAATGGAAGAGAGAGGCTCTTTGTCTCTTTGGAAGAAATTCAGCAAATGAGTGCCCTGTCAAATTACTGTAGTGAAAACAAGATCATTAAGACAGCACAAACCATCCCCAAACGCTCAAGTTTGGGATTTGCTTAACATTTCAAGTTATTTTCCAAATGCTTGGGCTTTGGCTCAGTCCAGGGCTCATGGCTGGGAAGTTTCCCTGAAGGTCTGCCTAAATGCTCCTATTTTTATTTCATCCCCTTGCAGTTAATATCTGGCTAATTCATATGCTTCAAATTCTGCATTTGACACATTTTCGATATCATCACACCTGGGCCGTGTCCATTCCCCTTTATGTGGTTGCCAGAAATTTCAAAGTGTCATCATCATACCTGATTTTCAGACCAGGTGCCCCATTCCATCCTCTTTGTCTGCAATTCTTGGGAATTGGGAGGACAGGACAAGATTGGGGAAGGGTCTTGCAACCATATAATGTGTGGGCTGCAAAAAGGTTTAGGCATATTCTCTTTGAGAAGCAAAGCCTCAAGAAGATGTGATAGCTGTCTTCATGGTTTTGAAAGGATGGCATGTGGAAAGGGATTAAATCTATTCTCTCTGGCCCAAGAGGGGTGGCACTAGGACCAGTGGCATATATGGGCTCACTGTAAGAAAGACTTTGGCATTTCAAAGCAACCAAGGTAAGAAAAGATGCTTCTTCTTTGCCAGAAGTGATGTCTTCCTAAGAGCTTTGTACTGGCCAGATGACTGCTCCAGAGGATGGTGGAGAGACCCTTTGTGAACCAGCCCCTGCCACCACCTCTTGTCTTCTTACATACTAGCTATATCAAACTACATTCAAGTCCCAAGTTGGAGTAAGCTGTTCCTTGCCACCCTTTCTCCTCCATGTACCAACCTGAGCTGGAGACTCCTCTGTGCTTCCAAGATGCCTTCCAAGGTGACTGGCCTTGCTGTGTCGCACAGTTTGTTCACTTGCCCTGGATCCAGACTGTGAACTCCTTGAGGGAAGGAATCTTTTTACATTTGTGTCTAGACTACCTGACACATAGTAGGTTCTCCGTTAATTTTTGGAAACTGAAAAATAGATTAATGAAGCTATTCAAGTATAGACTGAATAGTTGGTTTAAAAGACCTTAAAACACCTTTCTAACACAACTGTATAACCAACACTTAGCACAGTGCCTGGCATATAATAAGTGCTCAGTAATGATTTAATGAAAGAAATAATGACACAGCATGGGCAGCATCAAGAATTGTCATCGGGAAGCTGATGTGGCTCAAGCGATTGGGCTCCTGTCTACCATATGGGAGGTCCAAGTTTCGTTTCCCAGGGCCTCCTGGTGAAAAGCAAGCTGGCCATGTGGCGAGCTGGCCTGCGTGGAGTGCTGACCCATGCAGAGAGCTGGCTCAGCAAGATGACGCAACAAAAAGAGACACAGAAGAGAGACAATAAGAGATGCAGCAGACCAGGGAGCTGAGGTGGTGCAAGAGATTGAGTGCCTCTCTCCACTTGGGAAGGTCCCTGGATCAGTTCCCGGTGCCACCTAAAGAGAAGACAAGCAGACCCAGAAGAACACACAGAGAGCAGACAGCAAACATGAAACAATGAGGGGGGATGGGGAGAGAAATAAATAAATAAATCTTTTTGAAAAATAAGGATGTTAATTAAAAAAAAACAATCATTGTAATTTTTGTCTGTCAAAAAGTCTAACTCAGCCCTTGACCTGAGACATCTTTGGCTCCCTGAGGTTGTCACGTACAAGTAGGAAAAATAAAGGGTTTGATGCTGAGTCAGCTATTTTCCAATACAATCCAGTAGGAGCAGGAGCGGAAAAATCTTCAGAGTAAGGAGCAATAGGGACCTGAGTTTGTGAACAGTCAACTATTTGCAGAGCTCTGAACCCATTTCTACCCACTTCAGAAGGTGGGTTCCCACCATTATGTTTGGATCTCTGAAAATTGACTCACATCTATGAAGCAAGTACATCATTAGTGCAAATATGACTTTACAAATTAAGAGTAATTCCTCATAGTCAAAAGAAGGGCTCTAACCCAAACCCACCACTTCACAGCCACGTGATCTTGGGCAGCTTACTTCATCTTTGAAGGTTAGTTTCCTCAGGTGTCGAGTGAGGACAGGAGTCCCAGCCTCAGCTACCTTAAAGAACTGTCATGGAACCAAATAAGGAAAAGCACATGAAGACATTTTGTCACCTGTAAAAGGTTAGTCATATGAATGAAACTACTCATAATTATTTGCTTAGTACTTTTCTGTAAGACTTAAAACACCTTTAGTTTGAAATGAGAGGGAAAAAAAAAAAAAAAAAAGAAAACCCTAAGTCAAATAGATTTAATAATATTTCGTAAGTTAGCTTTAAAAATTAGACACATTTTTATATAATGTTAAGCAAAAAATGGGAATTTAAAATTGGGCCTAATGATTTCTAATTGAGCTTGAAGGCAGCTTCCTAAAAAAAGACCTGGCTCCTTCTTCAACTGGCTCCAACTAGATTACATCTCTCAACTCTTAGTTGTAGAAACTAGTAAAAGAAAAAGTATCTTTAGTAGCTTCCAGTTTTTCTTGGTTTATTAGTTGGTGCTATAAAATATTTCGATTTTTTTTAATGAACGTAGCTTCAGAATTATAAAGCTTAACTCAGAGCTGCCACAGCCCAGAAGGTGGGGAGGAGAGAGGCAAAGGAAAGCCAACTGTTGAGGCCCGTCTCATATTCTCCTTTATTTCAAATAAACAAAGTACATGAGTAAGTGTTGCAATGAGATGAATTGGAAACAGCCAAGCCTGGGGGAAAAACCTTGAGAATTGGGGTGGGGAGGCCGTGGGGGAAGTTGTCTGGCTGCTCACCCTATTCTAAAGACCCCTCCTCTCTGTCACCCTCACCCCACGTCCCTTTCGCCTCCCCAGCCTGATGGCCCTCCTCAGCCTACTACCCTCTCACCTGCACTTGACACTGCTCCTGCTGATCTTGTACAAAGAACCTCAAAGAACCGGGCCCACCTGGGTTCCAGGTAACTCGTACAAATACCATAGGGAATGGTGAACAGCCCGAGTGGGGTGGTCAGCTGGCCCAACAACAGCCTCTTCTGAGCCCCTCCGTGTGCTCTGTGTGGTTGCCCACCTCTGGGATGGAGGAGACTGTCTGCTTTTCAATGCTGACTATCGATGATGATGGTGAGAAGCACAATCTGGGACCTCTTCTAATTTTTTTTACGCCCGCGAATACCCAAAGGCCAATCATCATCATCATCATCATCATCATCATCATCATCATCGCTCACATTTATTCAGTACTTACTAAATGCTGGGCAATATTTTAAGGACTCACATTGCAACTCTGTGAAGGAGCTACTGCCATGCCCATTTTACAGATGAGGAGAGGGAGACGCAGTGAGTAAGGAGGAGAGCCAGGATCCGAACTTGTCTGACTCTAGAGCTCACAGCTTTCACTGCAACATTATGTTGCCTCCCATAAAATACAGATGATTTTGAACATGTGATTGTATTTTTATATCACTTTTTTTTCCTTATATAATGTAATACCCAGTAGAGCCGAGACTTTGTTTATTATTACTGTCATTATTTTAGCAACTTTAGAAGTGATGTCAATCCGCCTTTAGAGTGGACTTTTTATATTCGGGCGGAGGGTGATTAGAAAGGGCTCTTTGGCTTTGGTTACACAAATATGAAACACATGCTCTTGTTTTTCTTGGAGAAAATTGTGAAGTTATCATAAACCTGGATGTAGATGCCGCAGTCCATCTTATTAAGTTCCATTCTGTAATATAAATGGAATGTATTTTTAGGATGACTGCACTCTTACAGAATGAGATAAAATTTTCTGTTCCTTAAAATGGATGTTGCTGCATGGTTGGAATAGCACACCCAGCGATGTTTACGGTGGGATAACCCAGAATTGAAGGACAGAGCCCACTCAGTGTATAGGGCAGGGAGTTTCCCCGGAAGGAAATGGATGTTTCAACAGCCCGTCATTCTGTGATGCGAAGGCGGCAGGAGACAGGGCTGGGTCATGGGGAGAGGCCTGGCTGGGGGGTTGAGCTTCTGGGCTCAAGGCAGGAAGCTGGGATGTGGGTGCCAGAAGCCAGAAGTCAAGGATTGGTTGGTGAGCCCCAAGTGCAAGCTTTTTACGGTATTAACTTTGTTGCCATCTGCTATTCTCAGACTATCCCTGTGCTTTTTTTTTTTTTTTTCATGTACCAGAGCCAGGAATTGAACCCAGGACCTCATAAGTGGGAAGCCGGTGTTCAACCACTGAGCCATATTGGCTCCCCTGAATTGTTTTTCTTGTTTGTTTGCTTGTTGTTTGTTTTTGTCTTTAGGAGACACCAGGAACTGAACCTGGGACCTCCCATGTGGGAAGCAGGTGCTCAACCACTTGAGCCACATCCGCTCCCCGCTTTTTTAGTATTATCTGTGCTTTGGGCATTTGAAAAATGGGCCAGTGCCCACAATGGCAGCAGGATTGGGCCTCCAGTGCCCCAGATAAAGCGCGAGACTGGGCAGGGAGGGCTGGTGACAGTACAAGGACATGCCAGCTTGCCTCAGCAGTCACAGAACGTTCAGAGGAGTGGGACCCAGTAAGAGAAACGAAACGCCATTTGAGAGGGAAAGAGGCTTGTACTTCTGTCATTTGGATATTAAAGGGATTTAGTCACAAGCTAAAGAGGTGTGGGGAGAAATCTGGTTTGTGTTTAAATAATTCAAGCTGCAGGACCATAGCAGAAAAACCAACTAACTATGTAGCAGAAGATGTGATACTTGGTTTTGCTCATCAAGTATTTCTCAAACTTAAAAAACAAACAGACCCTTTATAAAGAAAATCTTTATGTATTCTCATTATTTTTATTATAATATTACTTAAATGTATAAAATATAAATCTAGGGTGTAAAGTCTCTACCCTTATAGTTCTTATTCAACCATAAAACAAAAACAAATTTCAAATTAAATGCAAACAAAATTATAAAAGCACACTATTTAGTTAACAATTAAATAATGGTAAATAAATAATAGTAAATAAAATGGTAATTGAATATGGCCGATTTTTTTGGTAAAACTAAATGACGAAAATGGGGTTTAACAATAGAAAGTCATAGGCTTGGGACTAGTTCTTTTCCTGAATTTTGACCTCAGTAAGCTAATGTAGAGACTACTTATCAGGACAAAGAATACTATAAAAAATTGCAAAACTCCCAAACTTTGTTTGCTAGTTCAGGATAATCAGACCTCAAATATAATTATATATATATATATATAAAGTTCTGCCAGTCAGCAATTCTCAAATCCTAATTTTGATGATCTATATATAACCTGATAACCATATAATGCTACCTTATAAACTCAAAGATGATGTTACATTCGTGGCATTTTGAAATCTGCATTTCATGGAAATCTAATTCAATATGGCATGAACCAGAAACTAAATTTTCCATTGTGCATTTCCTCCTCACCTACTGCCGGGGGACTGTTTGCCAGCTGGTATGAACAAAGAGAAAGGCTGTGTCCTACACTGGCTCACCACCTCCAGGGACACAGCACTCGGCTCAGGGCGGGCTCGGCACGCGTCTATCATCACGGGTATGTGGTAGCGCCATTCTCCCACCCCCCATTTTTTCCTGCTGCAAAACCTTCATGCATACGGTGTGTACTGATGGCACTGTCCTTCTTTTGGTACAAGTACGTACAGAAAACAAAATCACAAATGCAAGCACTGAAATTACTTTGTAGGTTAGGTGGTCACCCAGATGATTAAAAAGAGACTTGATTTTTTAAAGATTATCATCAAAATGATAACCCCCAAAATAAATTCCTGGCAGAAGACAGAAATCCTTGGGAGTACATCCGTGCACTCCAGCCTGAGAAGCAGGGGGTCAGGTGCTTTGGCTTCCCAGGCCTCCCAGGTTGGATGTAAAAACAGGGTAATGGTAACAGTCACAAAACACTTGTTCTGCGGGAACTCAAGCCCCCTTGAATTCCTGGAAAAGGATTCTGGGTATCCCCAGATATCTTCCCTGAACTGGGAAAGCTAATTCTCACAGCCACGACGTGGTGCCAGCCACCTTCTCCTTTCTGCCCCGTGGTGCTCACAAGGCCACCACCCTGGTTACTTTTGCTCAGCAAGGTCATCACTGCTTTCATCTCCTATCACTGATCGTCAATGCCAAAGCCTGAGCCTGGGTGCAGGTGGCCGAGCCGAGGGCTCAGAGGGGGTAGGACGGCAAGGGTTCCTTGCAGCTGCCGCCAGCAGTGCAGCTGATAACTTGGCTTCTTTATATTCACGGGGTTCAAAAGTAAACATTTCCCAGTTGTTCCAGGGCTCAGGCCTGAGGTGAGGCTGGATTAAAACTTGATTTTTCGGTTACCCTTCCCTTCTAACACACCCCTGCTGTTCTTAAGTGAAACTGGTACGTTGCAGCTCGTTTTACCTTGAGCTTGTTTTTCTTCTCAGGAGGCCCTTATACTCTTCCATGTAAACAGAGTCCTGGGGTGCAGTCCCCTCCTGTTCACCCCATGTGCCAAAACAGGCCTGAATCCACAGGTGATCCCAACTGGGGATCCCCCTGGGACCTACTGTGGATGGAGAGAAGGATGGTGAGCTCCTAAGAACAGGGGCCTGGTTTTAGTCATCATTAAATCCCCAAGACCTAGAGCAGTATCTGGCACCATCGTAAGTCTCCATTGTGCTGCAAGTGTCAAGGAGATGGGCCCTGACATATTTGCTCTGTTACAACAGCTGAACAAAACAGTGCAGCATAAAAATATGCTAGGTCCATGCTGGGAAATGAAGAGTCCTCTTTATCAGGGTGGGAGAAATGTTAGCAAGATGTGTGGCTGTCTCTGCAACCACCCAGGGAATAAAAACCACTTTACCAGTGCGGAATAAAAAGAACGGCAAAGTTTAGAACCTATAGGAAATAAATAATTGGGTTCTGGTGTATAATTTGATGAATCATGTATGATATCAAATTCTGCCTTCCCTGGCAATGTTGTCTCGGTTGGGGCTGTGGTGGTTTAAAAATATGTCCTTAAATTCTTTGACACCCCTCCCATCAGGAGGTGTCCCCTCCCCTTGAATCAAGGGTAGAATGCAGAGAAAATGACTCTGCGTGATTTCCAACTCTAGGTCAGGAAAGGCACACTGCTTCACCCTGGTTCTTTTAGGATGCACAGTGTAGGGGAAGCTGCCGTGGAAGAAGTCTGACCATCCCAACATGTCCAGGCAGGAAAGGCCACGTGTAAGTGCTCTGGTCCACAGGCCCCGAGTTCCCAGCAACAGCCAGGATCAACTGCCAGCCCCAAGAGTATACCATCTTCGATGTCCATCCCAGATGAGCCTTTAGGTGACCACTGCAGTGACCCCCCAAGTGAGAACTGTCTGGATGAGCCCTTCCCAAATTTCTCACCTACACATTCATGAGCAAAAGAAAATGGTGGTTGCTCGATACCACTAAGTTGTGCCATCTTTTGTTACATAGCAATAGTTACCACAACAGGGGTCCAAGGAGCATCTTTGAGGCAAATTCCTCCTTTACTCCTGGAGAAAGTGAGTCTCAGAGAGTAGAAGTGAATTCCCAAGGTCTAAAGGTCCCTTTAGAGCAGAGATGGTCCTAGAATCAAGGGTCCCCAACTCCCAATCTATTTGATACCCACTCTTTCAGGGCATCCCTAGGGACAAAGAACCTGACATCTACTTGGGGAATGTATTTAGAGAATTTCTTTGCAGGAGAATGTCCACTTTGCTTTCAGATTCTTGGTCCCACTAGACAATTGTCTCTACCTTCTCTACCCATAAGTAAAATGAGGTGGGAATTCTTTAAAAAAAAAAAAAAAATTGAAGTTATGACCTTTTGGAACTGTTGGCCACCATTTTGTATCAAGATGATAGCTTTAACCTTGAACAGTGCAAGATTTCTCATGACAGCCTTGGTGGTTATCCAGATAACCAAAACAACGTTACTGGGCTGACTGTCAAATGCCAAGAGGGATATTTAAGAAGAGACTCCATTTTGATCATTAACACTAAACCTATTTCTCCTTGTTAGGCAATTACTGTGTTTGCTCTAGCAGACTAAACAGGAGAGGAAAATACAAAGTCACTCTAGAGGCTGGTCCTCATTTCTGAAGTCCATAAGCCACAAAAGCATTTGCAGTTCTTTCCTTAACAGATGCAAGACCCTATGCAATCAGACCCTGCCCTGGGCACCTCCAGGGCTCTGCTCTGATTCATCTGTGGTTCTCCTAGTGTCCTTTTGCCTAATGCTCGACATAGGAACTTTAGGCTTAAAAAATAAATAACAATAATAATAATAAAAACAACAAAATAATGGCAAGTTTGTCAATTTAAAAAATTGTCTCGTGCAGACCTTTCTTGTTTGATGGAATTCGCAACCACCTTCTGGGAAGAAATTAGCATCCGTGATAAAATCCTTAAGCAATATATAAATGAACTTTAATAAGCTTTAGGACCTCTTCAGAGGCCTTTGGGCCTTAGGCCTCTTCCCTTTTGGCAAGCTTGAAGAAAAATTTTGATACAAGCTCATAATTATTTTGTTGGGAAGGTTTATTTTGCCATTTTAATGTTTCACATAGTGCTTACTCTGTGTGTGGCACTGTTCTTCACACTTGAGCTATGCTGCCTCATTTAATCCTTACAACAACCCTGTGGGGGAGATGCCAGTATAATCCCGGTGGCAGGGCTGAACTCAACCCCAGGCAGTCTGGTTCCAGGGTTCATGCAGTGTGGTTATATGCCATCCACACTGAAAAAGAAGAAAGGAAAATACGTAAGACTTTCTGAAAAATAAGGAAAAGGTATGTCTATACCAAAAATAACTAATATTTAAAAATTAAATAGCCCACTGGAAAAAACTATTTGCCACAAATGTGAAAAGAGGCTATTTTTACTATAGAAGGAATGCATGCAAAGTAACTTAAAAATCTACCAAGGGTTCAACAGAAAAATGGATTAAAAGCAAAAACAGAGAATAGGCCAAAGGTCCAATAAAACTAGTAGACAAGCTCTTGAAAAAAATATTCAGCCTTACTAGAAACCAGAAAAAAATTAAAAATAATTAATTTCTGCCTATCAAATTATTATTGTTATTGTTTTAATAATTTAATGAATAACTCAAATATTGATGAGGATGAGATGAAATAGACACTTTTGTAGGTTTCCTATTGCTGAAAATTATTATAGTATTTTGGAAGGTAATTTATCATTAAATATCTAGAGGTACTCAATGTTCTTTTTTAAATGTATTTTTTATATTTTCTAAAAGATACTTAGATTACATAAAAAAATACAAGGGATTCCCATATGCCCTACTCCCCACTTTCCCCCACATTAGCAACTTCTTTCATTAGTGTGGTATATTCATTGCAATTGATAAACATACCTTGGAACATTGCCACTAAGGATGGATTATAGTTTGCATTGTAGTTTACACTCTCTCCCACTGAATTCTGTAGGTTATGGCAGGATAGATAGCCTGAATCTGTCATTGAAATGTCATTCAGGAAAATTCCAAGTCCCAAAAGTGCCCCCAAATTATACACCGCTTTTTCCCTCTCCCTGACTTCAGCACCTCCAGTGGCCACTATCTCTACGTCAATGATATAATTTCTTTCTTTGCTAGAATTACAACAAGTCTATAATAGAATACCAGTAAGTCCACTTTAGTACATATTTATCCCCCAATCCTGAGGATTCTGGGATGGTGTTGCCCACTCCACCTTCAATTGAGAAGGGGGTCCGATCCCATATGGCTGATGGATGAGACTCTCCTGCCTGCAGCTGCAGACTTTCTCAGTTCCTTGGTATCGTGGTTGTCCATCCTCACCTCCTTGTTGTTTGTCCTGGGTGAGTCCAATGAACTAGAGAGTAGGTGCTGCAACTTCGTTGAGGCTCAGGGCCCACCTGGCACATGGATAGCCCAAATATTCAAGTCTTTTGTGCGTACACCTACCAACTCCAGCATGAACAATAGGTTCAAACATAAGGTAGAGAAGAAGCATGTGTAGAGAAGTCACAACTGAGTCCAACTCTATCACACTCAGGAGCACAAACTCCAAAGTAAGGCTCACTGGCAAGGCACCAAACTCCGGATCTATCTTCCTGGACCATAGGACCGGGGTGTCTCCAGAGCCCTCAGGAGCCCCACTATTTGGGGTAGTATCTACTTTGGCAGTCTATGAGATCCTGCTGAGATGTGCATAGCATTACCTCTGGGATGACCTCCCGACTCACTTTGAAGTCTCTTAGCCATATAAACTCTTTAGCTTTTGCCCCTTTTATTCAAGGTCTTTTTCCAGTTGTATTGCTAGTTGGTGCTTGGTGGTAATCCCTCAGTACCAGGGAGGATCATCCCTGGGAGTCATGTCCCACACTAGGGGGATGGTAATGCATTTATATGCTGAGTTTGGCTTAGAGAGGCCACATTTGAGCAACATAGAGGCTCTCAGGAGGTAACTTGTAGGCACCCTACAACACTAGGCTAAGTTGCAATTTCAAGATCAGAGGTTCACAAGCATAGTCGTCAATATCAAGGGCCCATGAATGCACCATCCTTCTTCACTATTCATTGCCCCTGTACTTGGGGGATTGTTGCATTAGAGTATGTGGCAGAGCTCCCCATGATGGGAATTCAATACTCTTTCGATTATTGTGTGACTCTACCCACTGTGACAATGCCCCATGAACATTTGAACACATTTATATACCTTATAAGTATGCTCAGGTGAACTTCCTGTTTATGATATATAATTACGTGAAAATGAAATAAACAAAAATATTTGAATACTCTGAATATAGCTATAAACATGTATATATGTAGAGTAAAGAGCTGAAAAGAAACACACCAAAATGCTAGCTGTGGTTAACAGAGTAGTAATATTGAGGATGTTTTTTTCTGCTTTCTCAGTTTTTGTGTTGATATATTGTGATTAAATTCTTTTTAGGATTTTAAAAATTCCTTTTAAAATAGGAAGTAAATTTACTGAAAGGCATTAGAGACAAGCTCCTTTCACTCCTCAAATGTCTAATGACCACATGCTTTTCCATATTGCCCTTGCCATAAGAGAAAGTTTGGGGAATGAGTTTTAAAATGGAACACAACATTCTTTCTATTTATTTATTTTTAATTGTTTAATATGCATTAAAGCATGTATGTAACATATATGTATTGTGAAACATAATATTGAACACACATGAACCCAGTACCTAACTTCAGAAGTAGAGCATTACTTAAACATTACTCCAATAATATCTCCCTCCACCTCGACCCAGTGTTCAGTTTTACCAGATTAGATGTTTCCTTAAACAATGTGATACTTAGCTCTCCTTATTTTTAAGCTTTCAAAAATGGTGTCAAATATTCCATAAACTTGCTTGATTCTCTGAATGTTATGTTGTTAATTAATCTATGTTGATATGTATAGTGACAGTTCATAAATTTTCCCTGTTGAATAGAATTCCATTATATGAATATATCATAATTTTTTAGCCATGTTCCTGCCAATGAATATTTGGATTTTTTTCAGTTTTTTGATGCTATGGAAATACTAAAGAGACACGTTTTTAATGTTTCCTGGAGAGTTTGCAAGGATATATTCTCAGGTGTAAATGTTCAGTGAATATGTATGATACGTATGTTAACTTTAAAAGACAATATCAAATTGTTATTTTTAAAACAGCTTTACTGAGGTATAATTGGCATGCTATAAACTGCATATAAAGTATACAATTTGATAAGTTTTGGTATATGGATATACCCTTGAAACCATCACCACAATAAAGATCTTAAACATATCCATCACCCTCCCAAATTTTCCCCATGTCCCTTGGTAACCCCTCCCTCTCCCACTCCCTGACCACCCCTTTCTCCAAGCAATCACTAAACTACTTTCTGTCATGATAGATTAGTTGGAATTTTCCAGATTTTTAAAAATAAATGGAGTCATAATAGATACTCTCTTCTTTTCTAGCTTCTTTCACTCAGTGTAATTAATTTGGGAGTCATTCATATTGGTACTTATATTAATAGTTCACTCTTTAATAGTGTACTCTTTTTATTGCTAATAGTATTTGACTATACACATATATAACATTTTGTTTATCAATTCATCTGTTGGGATGGACATTTGCATTGGTTCCAGTGGTTAGCTATTACAAATAAAGCTGTTTTAAACATTTGTATAGAAATTGAATAGACATATGCTTTCTTTCTCTTGGATAAACATCTAAAAGTGAAGTGGCTGCATCATGTGTCAAATAATTGTTTAAATTTATAAGAGACAGCCAAACTATTTTCCAAAATGATTGTACCATTTCACATTCCCAAGATCAATGTATGAGAGTTCCAGCTCCTCCATATCCTCACCAAAACTTGATATGATCAGTCTTTATAATTTTAGTCATTCTTTAGGTGTATGGTGGCATCACATTGCCATTTTAATTTGCATTTCCCTAATGACTAACAGCCTTGAGCATCTCTTTATGTGCTTATTTGCCACCCATATATCTTCTTTGGTGAAGTGTCTGGTCAGATTATTTGCTCATTTTTTTTCCTTGGTTTGTTTGATTTCTCATTATGAAGCTTTAAAAGTCCTTTATATATTCTTTTCCTGTGTATCTGCTTTGCAAAGATTTTCTCCCAGCATGTGGCTGGTCTTTTCATTCTCGAAACAGTATTGGGAGAAAATCTCTTAAGATTTTCTTTGTCACTAGTTTTGAGAAATTTGATTATGATGTGTCTCAGTGTAGTTTCCTTTAGTTTCTTGAGTTTGATCTTCCCGCATCTGTGGGTTTAGAATTTTCCTCAGTTGGAAAAATTTGAGCATTATTTCCTCAAAGAGTTTTTCAGTCCTCCTTCCTTTTCAGGAACTCCAATTACACATATAGCAGGGTGCTTAAATTTGTACCACAGCTCACTGGAACTCTACTTTGTTTTTAAATTCATTTTTCTCTCTGATTTAATTTTGAATAGTTTGTGTTGATATATTTTTCTATATTTTTAAGTTCACTAATAGCTTTTCCTGCAATGTCTAAGCTGCCATTAATCCTATCCAGAGTATTTTTCATCTCTTACATTGTTTGAAGTCTGAAATGGGTCTTTTTTTGTATCTTCTATGTCTACACTTGACTTCTGAACATATAGAATATAGTTACAATAATTACTTTAATGCCCTTATCTGCTAATTCCTACATCTGTGTCAATTCTTAAGCAGTTTCCATTAACACATTTTTCTGCTCATTATAGTTTGTATTTTCCTGTGTCTTTGTATGTCTGGTAAACTTTGACTGGATGCCAGATGTTGTGAATTTATCTTCTTGGGTGCTGGATATTTTTTAATATCTATAAGTATTCTTGGATTTTGTTCTGGGTTGCTGTTAAGTTGTTTGAAAACAGTTTGATCCTTTCGGGTGTTACTTTAAAAGTTAGGCAGAACCAGAGCAATATTTAGTCCAGAGATCATTACCACCCACTCTTTTTTGAGGCAATACCCTTCTGAACACTCTACCTAATGTCTTGTGAATTTTTAATTTTTCCAGTCTGAACTGGTAGAAATAGGCACGATTCCTGACCCTGTATGAGTATGAGAACTGTTCTTTTTAATCCTTTCAGACATGCCTTTCCCCAGCTTTGCGTAGTCTCCTCACACACATACTAAGGAGTATTCTGATGAATACTCAAGAAGAAGCTTCTACAGATCTCCTGTTTGGTGCTCTGTCCTATGAATTCTATTCACTTTGGTCTCCCTGGACTTTCAGCTCTGTCTCCTCAAATCAGATAGTCTGTTGGGCAACTCCTGGGATCCCCTTCTCTATATGGTGGCCAGGTAAGTCTCTCAAACCAGGAAGCTGAGACTATTGTCAGGCTCACCTTGTTTGTTCCTATCTTTCAGAGGTCATTGTCCTTCATTGTCTGATGTCCAGTGTCTTGAATCTATATTTTATCGAGGATTTTGGGTTGTTTCAGACAGGAAGGTGATTTCAGTCTCTAATATTTCATCTCAGCCAAAAGTGAATATTCCCAATTTGTTTCTGAGAGTAGTTATACCAATTTACACTCTCAACTGTACTTTATAGGAGTTACTGTTGCTCTCAATCCTCACCAACTCTCAGTATTTTCAAACTTTTAAAAAAATTAAACTAGTTCACACAAGAAATTTAATTGATTTCCCTCTCAGATTGATTTAAAATTTAAAGGAGAGCGTACAATGTTTAATCTAAAGGAATGAATCTCTGATCATGGAAGTTCAGGCAGTAGGGCATTGGGGTAGGAGGGTATGCCAAAACCAGAGGAATTTAGTCCAATGCTCTTTGCCATTAGAGTATTTTTCTTTATTTACTTTAAGTAAAGTAGTTGTTAACTTATTAAAACTAATGGAAATAGAGGTAAAATTTAATGCCTAGTATAAGTCATAGAATGTTACAAGCATTAAATTTCATGAATGGAGAATACCCTAGAGATAGTGGACTAGAACTTTCTATTTAAAGGTCAGAGGAAAACACAAAGATTAAATGTATATGCACACACAGGATGTCCTGGGTCTGAGGGGAAGCATCAGGTGGCCATGTCAGTCATGACATGACACCCTCTGGGGACTGTGCTGCCACTATTAAAGTCACTTGCAGTTGTTTCATTGAAAAAGGTCATATTCTCCAGAGAAAAGTGAAACCTCATTGAGCTATCAGGGAAGAAATTTAATTATCTTGAAATTACTGAATTATCTAAGTAATTTCTTTGAGGTAAACAGGATCTTTATTTTGTTAAGAAAAATAACACCACAGATTGGAAATAGATGCAGCAGTATTCTTCAAGTCCTCTATACCTAAATCTCACCAAATTTTGCAAATACCAGCACTGTATATCACAATTTGGTTTTTCATAAAAAGCAAAGCTTTGCTAGAGATCATACTCATTAAACTATAAGATGCCTCTATAATCTTCATTTTATTTAGTTTTCAGTATTTCTATGCCCATAGTCCTTACTCAGAAATAACATTTGTTTTGTATTTGCTGGTGTAGATGATGAAACAATCCAAAATCTGTATCCCACAGTTCTTTACAACAGGACAAATAGCATTCTTGTTCACACTACGACACCCCAATGTGGTCGTTCATTCTAGTCAACTAGCAAAAGGCTGAGAGAATGTAGATAATTCCTTACAGCCAAAATATCCTCTTTATGCTTAAAAAATTTCTTCCTCTCAGAAGAAACAAAGCTGCCTTATGCTACCTTTTTTCTTGGTCTAACACAAATGTTGTGCTTCATGAGAAATAAGAGACAAAGATAATCACAGCCTTCATTTCTGGAAATAAAATGGTCGTGCCTCCTTGTGAATGTGAGTTCCAGGAGCTTGCCGATGAAAATTAAGTAAATGTTTTCCATAAAAGAACTTTATTTTGGAAGCTGTAAGACTCAAACTGCCAACAAACTTCCAAATAATAACCAGGCTTTTTTTTAAAGAATAGTAATTTATACCTCTTATGTACTCCTCAAGAAACGTTTATAGCAGAAAGAGGCAGTTCAGATTTGGCTGCCAGTACTAGAATTTTGTTTCCCACTCACTAATGATTAGAGGTGGGGGGGGGGGGGGTGAAAGAGAAGGCCCAGAGGATAGCTAAAACAACCCTTAGGTCCTAGTCAGTATCAGGCTGGTCTGAAAAATCTTCCCAACTCCAAAAACAAAGAGTGTAAAAACGAATCCTCTAATCATGGTATTTCCTCTCTTCATGAGAATTCAGCACATTCCAAACTTGGCTGCAGAGTCCTCTATTAGAATAAAACCACCCTGAATCTAATAGAAACTGTCCTATTGTGAAAGGGATTTGAAAGCCCTAATATTGTGACCCACCTCACAGAGCTGAAAGATATCTTCAGGATCACCTTCAAGGGGCCCTTCCCTTCTCCCACATTCAGTCAGCGAACAAGCCTCCCTTCGTGGTGTCTCCTGCACATAGGCTCTGGGAGATGCTCTCTTCAGGCCCCATCATTGCTTGCTTGAACGCAGGCCCCACATGGCTCTCCCTGCTTCCGGTCTCTTTTCATTCCCACCTCCGCAGTGCTTCTGGGTTGACTTTCCCAAGCTCAACCGCACCGGCTCACTTCCGCGCCATCTTCCCCATTCTTTGGCTTGCTGCTTGGCTGGCAGAAGGCTTTCGGTGGAAAGCCCTAGGAGCTGGGCAGAAGGAGCCATAGAGCACTGTCCCTCAGCTTCAAAGGAGCTGCTCCTCATTAAACTTTTTATATTTTGGAACTTGGTGAAAATTTTCATTGAAAAGGAAGTAAGTTGCTAAAAAACAAATCTCTAAGCCCCTGGACACAGGATAAAAGCCCGATTCCTTATCATGGCATAGAAGGCCCTCTTCGGGCAGCCCCTCCTATCCTGGAGCCCTTAGCTCCTGCCATTTCTCCAGGTTCCCTCAGCGCCCCTTGTTGAGCCGCTGAATCACCAGGGTTCCAACACCCCCTGTCACAACTGCCTTTCTGACCCTCCACCCCGTAAAGAACTATGCAACTATTAAGCCAATGAGTTGTTTCCTCACTGAAACTTCCTCACCTTCTCCATTTAATTATTCCCTACTCTGTGCTCCCATAGGATTATAATCCTGCTTTGTTCATAGCAAAATTTTATACTACATCATCATTTTATTTGTCTTTCTCTCCCAGTACTGAGTCATTTTGATCTTCATTTCCTGGTATTGAACACAGCTTTCTTGGCACATAGGAGGCATTCAAAAATTAGCACTGCCACATTGTGTATGACCAAATCTTTTTCCCATCACTTTCATTAAGGCCTGTGGATGAGACCCTCTAAATTCAACCTTTGAGAACAGGTAATCTAACAAAAAGTAAAAAAAAAAAAAAATCCACATACAATATATGAGAAAAAGACCCTTTGAAGAGGGGAAAGAATGTGAAAGTGACTGAAGGACACTCAGAACAACAGGTGATTAACTGAACCTGAACTAACAGTCCTGAGTTATGCAAAGATCTGCTACTCAGTTGTGTTTGGAAACTACCAGAAGTTTGTAAGCACCTGGGTGGCCTGGTTTTGGAAGACCAGACTAACATATTTCCCTGCATTTATGTACAGTTGAGCCTCACTAATTCAGACTAAGGGGCAAAACAAACCTGTTTGAACTAATGAAATTCTGCATTATAGGATGTTTTATAAAATTGCTTTATTAATACTTTAATGAAAACACAAGGATCATTTAAAATATGTGCACATCCATCATATGCAAGTTAAATTGTTAGTCACTTGAGAAGAGTTTAGTCTCAGGTAAGCTGAGTATCTACTGTTTTGTTTGTATCATTAATTCCATTACAAACATTATTTTTCAAAGGTAAACTTCACAAACACTTGTTCAGATTATCACAATTCTGAACTAGGGCCATATGAATTAATAACATTTGAATATAATAGTCGTATTTCAGCAAACATGAATTAATACAGTATTCCCAAGACTGGAATGAAGAACTGGGTTAGGAAGGGGCCCCTCTGTACTAACTGCTTGTTTCCAAATTATTTTCATGGTGAATTTAGCCAGTTTTCCATGGCCCATGAAACTCCAGGCTGGCTTGAGTTTCCTGCTTCCTCCTTTGGCAAGACTGTGCCAAACCTTTTCAAGAGATGTGTTCTTACTTAGAGGGAAAGGAAATACATGATCCCAGCCGCCTTACACGCACCGAATGCCAAGTAAACACAAAAGCAGCTCAGCTCTCAAAGAGTTGATATCTTAACTATGGCACTTGAGTAAAGGCTCGGTGTCCAGAATGGCCAAGCTAAATATGGCAAAATTAGGACTAAATTGATCCCAAATCTTGTGTTCATAAATCTGCATGGAGAAGTTCTGAATCAAAGAAAATAAATTTAAAATGTGTAATATTGGTTCACATCCAACGGATCTGCATGTTTCAGAGGAGAAACATGTGGCTCATTGTTGCCATGAAGACTGAGTGTCTCTTAGTACAGATTGAATCTGGGGGCTGATCATGGAGGTGGAACCAAGAAAATCCTGGAATTCTAGAAGACAGCACCTCAAGAGATTATCCCCTTGCCTCTAAGTGAGGAGGAGGGACCTGGTTTCCCATGAGGCTTTCAGGGAGGGAACATGGGAGAGCCACTGCCTCTTCTATCACTAGATGCTCACCTCTGGCATAAAGGTACAGAACTGGAAAGAATGAGGCAGGTATTGAAGGTACCACGGGCCGGTGGAATTTCTGGCTCCAAATGGAGGAAACATAGCTGCTAAGGTCTAGTAGGTGGGAATGAGTTGTATAGGGAAGGAGTTGATTTTCAAGGAACTACAACTCATTGGATATAGTAAATGCCTTTCAGCTATAGCTGAAAGTGGTCCCCCTTATTTGAGATCTCCAGGCAATGGTAGGACCTCCTATTGGAGCTCTATTGGACACAACACACACACAGTACAATGTGAATAGAGCCCCCTGGAGTTGTACAATGTGGAATCCCTGCTCCACAGCCCACTCAGTAACATATGACCTGTACCCTTGGCTATGGCCTATTGGACCAGAGATGAAAGCTTGACTGTACTGAGCCAATCAGATCAAGCAGATTCTCTTATAGGAATTTGGACTTGCAAAACTTCCAATTAATCTGGGCTGTTTCCTTATATGAAAACAAGGTAAACTTCAGTTCTCTAGGGTAGTTTTGTATGTGCTGGGGGGTGGCTGGGAAGGAGGAAGGGAATCTTCTATCTGAGCCTGCCTATTCTTTGGAGGGAAAAGAATGAAGCCAATAGAGAAACAGCAAGAGCTAGAAAGAGGGCACTGCTTGGGCTCCTGGCAGCCTCTCTGTGCCTGTCTGCAGGACCCTCCCGAGGTTCAGCTATATTTCTGCTCTTGGATTCCACGAGACATCTCCATAGCCTTAAAACAAAAAGTTTTACTGAAACTCTTTTAAATTGGTGGCTGTTATTAACAACCTAAGAATCCTGAGATAGGAAATAAAATGGTTGTTTATGGGAAAATCAGTCCTTATTTCTAAGAGCATCTGCCCTACTTTGTAAATGATGCTGGGCCGAGGTTGAAAACCAAGCCAGACTCTATATTATCTACTAATGCTTAAGGACCTCCCAGGAACCAAATTAACTGTGCAATCCAGCCTAGTAGTTGGTGTTGTTTTCTATGGCAAAGCTCTTTCAATTCAGTCTGTGTCCTACTTGCTAAAATTTTGACCTCCTTCCTACTGGTCCTCATCGAAGTGTCTGAAGCCTAAGAGTCTGAAGACCACAGAGGCTGACATGATTTGGTCAAAGTCATACACCTACCTGTGGTGGAGGAGGGACTAGAACCCGGATTACGAGCTGCCCTGAAGCCATTTTTTCCCTAAGAGAAATGGTCAGTGCAAAGCTACTTGTTTTTCTGGTTGTTAATTTTAACTTCCCAGTTATATGACCTGGATAGTTTCTAACTCTGGGACACTTTTACGGGTAAAACTCCTTGGCAAATAATTGAATGGGTTCTCTGTTTAATTACTGAGTAAATAGCATACAGTAAGACCATGGGGGTTTTAAAGACAATCTTGATAATTTTGTACTGGTCAGAAAGAAAAGAACCCTCTGAATTACATTTTATAGACTTAATTAGAGAAGTATGTAAGATGTTAGTCAAATTTCAGAAAGTACACACCACATGAAGTTAAAATTGTTCTAACCCAGGAAAGAAAAAAAAAGAAAGGAAAGAGCATGTACATTTAACTACGTGTTAATGGTGTGCTTGTGAGTCATGACCAAATCAATTTTCTGTGTGATTTCTGGAGGGAAATGGCCCTTATTATGACCATTTATTATGATGAAGGTTTCAAATGCAGAATAGAAACACACATATGAGACTGTCTAATCCCATTAAATCTGTAATGCTTCTTTAAACTTGCATTATTCAAAGAAAACACCAAATCCTGGGCAGCCAAACTCATTATTATTGTTTTAAATAAATGGATTGAGTGATTTGAAACCAATTAAATCCCCACGCTTTTCAAATCAACATGGATTATTATATTTAAGACCCTTTTTATCAAAGGAAAAGAAAAAAAAAAAAGGAAAAAACATTTAATTATATTTAGAAAACCAGGCTCACTGGAAAACAGAGAGAGAGAAGAGATAAAAAGAATTGCTGTGAGCCCTGCTGCCTGGACTCCGTCTGCGTTCCAGCACCCCCCTACCTACAACGCCGCCACCGTGGGCGACAGTTCAGCAGCACAGAGGGACTCACAGAGGACCCAAGATCAACGTGAGGGAGAAGCAGCAGGATGGCTCTAAAGTGGTCACTGGAGGCTCAAGCTGGGATACAAGCAAGAAAGCTCTGTCTACTTGCCTCGATTTGGAGAGTTTGTGGGCTGCACAGTTCAGACAGATCCAGGCACTGGACCATGAAGAGGATCTGGATTTGTGCTTTTCAAAGATGTTGCTAGTGTTGATAAGATTTTGGAACTGAAGGAACACAAACTGGATAGCAAATTGATAGGCCCCCAAAGGGTGAAGTCTTTATTTATTTATTTAATTTATTTATTTTTTACCGGGAGGTACTGGGGATCGAACCCCGGTCTCTCCATATGGTAGATGGACGCCGAACCTCTTGAGCCACATCCGTTTCCCGTGTGAAGTCTTTAAATGGCAAAGAAACCTTCCGAAAGGTTTTTTATTTTTTATTTTTTTGGGGGGGGATACTTCTGAAGAACAAATAAAAAAATATTTTCAAGCATTTGGAGAGATTAAAAAATATTGAACTTCCCATGGATATAAAAATGAAAGAGGATTTTGTTTTATCACATATACAGATGAAGAGCCAGTAAAGAAATTATTAGACAGCAGAGATCGTCAAATTCGTTTTGGGTTGCACAACCCAAAGAGGTATACAGGCAGCAACAGCAGAGAGGAAGGGAGGCTGCAGCATGGACGAGGTGGTACTAGGGGTCATGGATGAGGCCAACAGAGCACATATGGCAAGACATCTCGAGGGGGTGGCAATCGCCAGCTGTACCAGAGGAGGACATTGGAGAAAAGAAGAACAAATGCTAAAGTAATCCACCTTGTAGGACAATGCTGAAGACTGGTCTTCTGTTGATCTAAGGTGATTATTTTGGAAAAGACTTTCTAGTATACAAGGCACAATTGTGTCCAACTGTACCTAGCTGCTAATTCGTTTTTTTGTTTTTACTTTGTTCTTTGCTATCTGTGTGATGCCTCAGTGTGGACTTGTATTTATACAAATTTTATTTGTATGATTTCATATTAAACCTCAAAGAAATGGTCTTATATGGGAAAAAAAGAGTTACTGTGCAGTTGTGAGTGTGTTTTCAGCTGGGCTTTCATGAGTGGTGCCTTCCAGTAAGAGACAGACTATGACCCAATAGAAAAAGATGGAAAACAAAAAATATTACAGGTAAAGGCCAATATGGGGGAAAGAGAAGAGAGAAGAAGAGAGAAAGAGAGGAAGGAAGGGAGGAAGGGAGGAAGGGAGGGAGGGAGAGAGCAAGGGAGGGAGGGAGAGAGGGCAACAGACTGAAGTAAAAACCACTTTGCCCATTCCAGCTCTGCCAAGAATTTGCTCTGTGAGTTCTAGCTTCTTACTTCACCTCTCTGGTACACTCTGTGAAAGCTGGATTGGCAAACCTGGAGTCTCTACCAATTCTAAAATTGTATGATTCTAGAATATATATTCTGAAAACAAAAAAGATTAGTCTTTTTTAAAAAAACACATCTGATAATAAGAAAGTGTTACCCCAACACACAGTTTGAATATTATATATGACCTAGAATAACCTCATGCATACCATATACCAGGATACACACATGTGTTAGACATACCATCTCGATTTTAGTCTTCAGCTGGGCTCTTTGCCAACTTGAAAGCTACTTTCAAAATGGGATAATAAGTTTCTGGGGTACAACTGCTGTAACTCTCTAACATAATGAATACAGGTCAAAATCACATGAAGCTCTCCCGTGAGTAGCTTTTCTCTATAAGAAACTCCTGGCAATGAAATCCCCAGTGATGCTATGCCAGTCATGCCCAGTGTGACCATCCTCAAACATAGTGGTAAATTCCAGACTTCCCTTTCTCTTATGCAAAGCTGTTGGGTCTTCTGCCTGCTCCAATCAAATTCTCCTACTTTAGCTCAGAGAACAAGCCATGGTCTCTTTCTATGCTCTATTCCTTCTGTTTGCCCTTCCTTCTACCTACCACCACTGTAGCGGATTGAACAGTGGCCCCCCAAAAGATATGCCCAAGTCCTAACCCCCAGAACCTGTGAATGTGATCTTATTTGGGAAAAGGTCTTTGAACAGGTAATTAAGTTAAAGACCTTGAGATGAGATGATCCTGGATTTAGGGCGGGCCCTAAATCAAATGACAGGTGCCCTATAAGAGAAAGGCAGAGGGAGATTTGGGAGACAGGAACAGAGAAGAAGCCCATGTGAAGATGGAGGCCAAGATTGGAGGGATAAAGCCCCAAGCCAAGGACGGCCTGCCACTGAGAGCTGGGTGAGGCTGGGAAGAATTCTCCCCAAAAGACTTCCAAGGGAGCACAACTTGGACAACACTCTGATTTCAAACTACTTTGCCTCCAAAATTCTGAGAGAATAAATTTCTATGATTTTTAAGAAACCCAGTTTGTGTTAATTTGTTACATCAGCCATAGGAAACTCATGCAATCACCAACCCTCAGACACCCCAAACAGACACACCTACACACTCTACACACAAAGAGACTATGGTCCCATTCTGAGGCCCAGGCAGGAAGGTCAGGAAGTTGATCTCAAGGGCATGTTTTTTTCCTGATGATGGTGGAAGCTCAAGGACTCAAGCTGAAATGAGCAAGCCCATTTCAAGACACTGCCTGTGTCATGGCCACTAAAATCCCATGGGCCGAAGCAAACCACATGGCCAAGCCCAGAACCAAGGGCCAGGGAAGTACATTCCAGCCACCACGAGGCCATGGCAAGGGGGGATATATAATACTGCTATTAGGGGAGTGAAGAATTGGGACCAATAATTCAATCTGCCCCATCTCTGAATAGCACCTGTCACAGTGTATTGTCATGGTGTAAAGTCTCTTCTTAGACTGCTACCTTCTTAAAATCAGGGACCATGTTTTTCCATCTTTATATTTACAATTTGGTACATCATAGACACTTGATATGCAATTGGCACGTTTGTACAAATACATAGATGAATTGGAGACAGGCAGTGCAATACTAGGCTCTGCCCCTGGTCCTTCATTATGCCCCTCCTATGTGCCTAATGAATGTTCTTACTATGGTCACCAAAATGGGGCAAATTTAGTATGGATGAGACCTGCTTCCTGTTGGGGTGGAAAGTGAGGAAGAAAGGGCCTGCATCCTCTGTCACTTGACCCACTTGGACCCTTGTCCTTGATTGCCATTAGCAGCCTCCCCAAAGAGAGTTCTTAAAAAAGAGTTCTTATGTCTAACCAGCTGGGTCATGACATCCACGACCCAAGGATCTCAGGGCTTAAGTGGTGGGGCCCTAGAACACGTTTTTAAAAAGTATTTCAGAATCTGATCTGCTGCTCTGTAATTTGATTTAGAGCAAATGGAGGAAATGGAACACATTTCTAAGCAAATATTTCCCTGATTACTTACACATGCAAATGCATGGACTAATTTTAGATGTGTAATTAAGCATCTAGTTATTTTTGAGCCCACACTTACAGGCCAAATCAGATGCCCAAAGGACGCATACTGGTAGTTTATTTCTGTGTATTTGCTTATCTTCTCAACTCACCTGGAAAGAAAAATGCATTGCTCAGAGGTCTCAGTGGTCCAACCATGGGTCCCAAAGAATGAGGTGGGTCAAAAGCATGCCATGCTTTGTGATTTTAAAGGATACGTCACATCAGAATGCTGCTTCTCTGGGCAGAGAAATGCATGCTGACAATCCCCTCTTAGAGAGTGGGAACTGAGGGCAGAGTGGGCACATCCTCAGCACAGCTGTGACCCTCCTAATGGAAAATTAAGGGTCAGCTGGCCAAAGCCAATATTGGGTTACCATGTTGCAGTTAGGTTTTTATATACTTTCATGATCCATATGAAAAGATTAATGCCATGCAATTGTGTGCCAAATGACGTGCTCAGATGCCCGTTTTACACATGTAAACCAGATGAGTAGTTTGGAAAGTTTGCATTTATTGTTACTTTGAAAGCAAATGGTATCAACCCCTCACTCCTACTCACAGTGGCCAACTGTTCAGACTTCACTTTCTTATGCTTTTCCTAAAAGCACCATTTGCTCGAGAGTTTCTTCACAGAGCATCCCCTGAACAACACTTTTCTTTGCAAGCAGGGATCTGTGACGAGGGGCTCGTCAACAAAAACCGTGGTGATACACACGTCCTTCCGTGGGCACCGACGGCTTACTTTGCTCTGACTTCCTGTGTCGACATGATGGGAAAAGACCCCCTCTGACAGCCTGCACTCAGGCACTCGAGAGGAGTGCTCTGTGATGTCTGGGCCCGTGATGTCTGCTCAGTTTTGTTTTGTTTTTTCCCCTCTACCCTACCTCTCCCATGTGTTTCCCTACCTTAAGCCTCTTGTGGAGGATCAGTTCAAAGCCTGTTCTCTGCTAACTAAGAAAAGAAGCTGTAATAGCCAGGGTTCTCCAGAGAAACAGAACTGATAGGATATATGTGTATGTGTGTATATATGTGTTTATGGTAGGAAGTGGCTCACATGCCCGTAGAGACAGACAAGTCCGAATTCTGTGTGGCAGGCACAAATTGGGAACTCTGATGAAGGTAACTGGAGAAGCCTGGCTGGCAGAAGTAGAAACAGAAATTCTAGGTTCCGTTGACTTCTGGCTTCTTCCCAAGGCCTTCTCTCTCTATTACTGAATTTCTTCTGCTTAAGGAGGAAATTAATACCAGATTAATCCCCACCCTCATTCAGTTGGCCACACCTTAACGGAAATAACATCTTCAAAAGGTCCTACTTACAATGGGTTCACTCACAGGAATTAAGGATTAAGATTCAGAACGTGTTTTCCTGGGGTACAGAGCTCAACCTACCACCGAGGCCCACTGTCCTTAAGGGACTGTGGAGCCCATGACGTCTGTGTGGACTGTTGTTTAATACCCTTCAGTGAGGGCGTGCCAGATACTTAGAGACATTAGAATTTACTCCTCAGGGACAACCGCGGAGGCTAGATATCACCTCCATTTCACCGATGAAATAAAGCAAAACAGGAGCTGGCTTTCAAACCCAGGCCTATTTGACTGCAACGTAGGCTCTTGGCCAATTCACGCCCAGCCTCCCGCGCCACCCCTGTGGATATCTGCAGAGGCCATGGTCCAGTGTTTTGGGTTTTTTGCTTTTTTTAGGAAGTACCAGAGATTGAACCCAGGACCTCGTACATGAGAAGCAGGTGCTCAGCCATTGAGCTACACCTGCTCCGCATATAGTCCAGTTCTGAATTTTTAAAAAATGACTTCTCAGTATGCCTTCACTGTAAGACACTCCATTTCTTCGTTGTGAAATATTGCCTCTGAAAAAGCAATATGCCCAATTTAGTTGCAATGTTTTTTTTCTAAATGTATACTTTCCCCTAAATGTCCAAAACTAAGAATGTAGATCCCTGCTTGCTGGCACATTTCCCGTACGTAAAAATAGTAAGGCCATGTTGAAATCTTATGCTCTCTTATTCAATGCATTTTAATAGACGGAAGCACTTATTGTAAGAGCCTGAGATTTTAATTTTCATGTAGTATGGCACATACAGTTCAAAAACATCCAGTGGGGTGTTAAAGAAGCCTTTGGAGAGTTAAGCCTGGTGAGTTGAGAATGATACTACAAGCAGAAAAACATGGAATCCATGATTTTTCAAAACCTGATCTTGCTGCAGACTAAGAAGGCTCTGCTAGATCCTGACACTGTGATCTAACATAAGGCTTCTTTAGAGTTCCCAAGTCATGGGCCACCTATAACCCCTTCTCTTAAAGGGTAGGAGAGACTGGCCATCCCACTGATGCATCAGGAGGACTTAACAAGAGGGGGATAATGGAGACTGCTCTTCCAAAGGCCTCCAGGGTTGTCGGCACCCACCTGCATGTTTTGTATCCTACGCCCATCAGGTAAAGAGTACACCATGTAAGTCCACCACATCGACAAAGGAGGATGAGAGGTGGGGGATTAAGGGTTGATGTCCAATTGAAACGGAGAAGGAAAAATGATAGTGGCTACAGGAAGCATCCAGAAGACATGTCAAGGATCACCTTGCTCTCTTTTATCAGAGCTTTGCTTTCCCTTTGTCTCCAAAGTTCAAGAGCTGGAAACAGGCCCTGGTGTGAGATTGTTCTTGGACCCGTGGAAACAACACTTGCTGTAAGCACCCTCTGCAGTTCTCACAGTCACAACTCCTCTCTTCTTGTTGAAGAGAGTGGCTGAAACGTTTCTTGGGTGAGCAGTTGCATGGCTTTAGGGTCATCTGCCTTCTCTCATGAGCCTGAAGGTTGTATTTTCCCTACATGAAGGTGTGAGCAGCGCAAGCCTGGGTCACAGCGCTCTGAAGCTGAAATCAATTTAAATAACTCAAGACAGGATCAGAGTCCAAGTTGGCCATCCCTCTACTGCTGGGATTTTAAAAGACTATTTTTTAAAAATTCCTTTTACCTTTAGCATTTGGTGGATACGATGTAAATGAGATTAGCTCAAGACCCTCCATGACCGTGAAATCAGGGTGACAGCTCTGTTGCTGCTATTTGGATCCAACATTCATAACACCAACAGACTTTTTGGTCCACTTTGTGCTCCATAAAACCTGTTCACTCTGGGACACTGTCCACTTTTCATCAACACCATTTCCATCATGGGTATCACATGCTGAGAAAAGGAATTGTTCAAGCTTGTCTTTTCCTCGGGCACTCACAGAAATCTCTGCTGGCACCAAGGTGCCGATGATGACTGTATCTCCAGAGAGTCCTCAGCTGGTACTTATTCTTGATCTTAATTAATTTCTAATGTTTTCAGGAATACGCATGAGAGGAAGAGTGTTGGGAAGAAAAAGACTTCTGTGGAATATTATTTCTCACTTTCATTCTGAAAAATAAAATTCTGATCATCTTAAGGCCAGTGTCAAGTGCCATCTCCATCAGGAATTCCTCCCCAAACTCTAAGCCAGAAGTTACCTCTTCATCCCCTTTTCTCCCCCAACTCCCGGAGGACCCCTCGGCCACACCACTCACCTCCTTGTAACTGGTATTTCAGTTATTTAATTATAAATCTAGTACTAGACTATAAACACCTCGTTGGCAATGACTCAGTCTTGTTCAACTCTGAATCCTGTAGTGCATCCAGCATGATGCCTTGCACAGAAGAGGTTTTCAAAAAATATTTGCTGAAATGATTGGATCTGTGATTTTGTTTTCTTTTTTTAGGAGGTACTAGGGGTTGAATCCAGGACCTTGTACATGCAAAGCAGGCACTCAACCACTGAGCTACACCCACCCCCAGGATCAGTGATTTAAAAAAATATATATATGGTATGCGAGAGATTCTAAGGTGTATGATTTTGGTGGTTCTCAAACTTTACTGAGCATCAGGATTATTGGAAGACTGGTTAAACAGATTGCTGGGCCCCACCCCCAGAGTTTCTGAGTCAGTGGTCTGGGGTGGAGTTGGAGACTTTGCGTTTCTAATAAGTTTTCAGGGAGTGTTGATGCATCCCAAGGGGTGCTGATGTGGTCCAGTGACCACACCTTGAGGAGTACTAAACTATTTTTTCTCATCTTATTATCTCTGATAACCAGGCTGTGTCCTAAGTTCTTGACATGTCAGTTTAATTGAAATCATATTTTGCTTTCAGAGTAGTCCATAAAATACTGGTTTTATGATTGATAGCATCTTAGATTAAATGAAATGTGGTAAGTTTCCTGTTACAGAGTTAAATCTATATTATAAAGTATAGCAATGAAATGTTTAAAACATGTAGCCTAACACTAGTTCTAGAAAACAAATGCATAATATTTTTGAGCTTAGTCTTTATAATGGCAACAAGATAGATGCACTTTAGGGCCTCATATGAGATCTATAGAATAATATGTTAGCTGAATCTGTCCAAGGATGTCAATCAATACATGAAAGAAAGGCATTTTCATATTCATTTTGGGTGATTACTATGGTTAGTATTCCTCTCTAGAGTAGAAATTCCATGAGATCATAGTTTATATCTGGTTTTGCTCATCATTTTCCTGAACTCTAGAAAGGTGCCTGAAACAGGGCAGACAATAAGTATTTGTTGAATGAAAAATTTTATAAAGAATTGTCAGATTTTCTTACCTGCTGGAAATGAGGTGAATTATGGGAAATAAATTTTGCTGGTATAATACTTTCCAACCAATGCCTGTACTTACTTCCTTCTCTCTTCTTCTATGCTAACAATCACAACCAGAACAAATTAAGAGGAATAATGACCAAGGAACCCATTAAAATGAAAAATTTCCAGTTAAGCAAGTATCCCAAGCTCACAGACCAGAGGGTTGTCTTAGCTGCCCTCCCTGCAGGACTGGGCCGGATTTGCCATCTTCAGGAAATCCTGTTTGCTGGGCAAGTGGTAGGAGTGGGGGAAGAGTTTCTTCCATGGATGGTTTAGCCAAGCAGAAGATTCAAACCCAACATTAGTTTGACCATCATTCCCATAACCTTATTGAACTTTAGCTTAAAGGATCTTTGATATTGAATGCATGTCAATAAATATCACCCTCTTATTCCTTTTCTTAGCTCAGAACCATTTGAGAGATAGATACAAGAGGCGGATTAGAAATATCAAAATACAAGCATTTCCAATGATAATGCTGTTTGCAGAATGTGACAGGCACAGATCATGAGTTTGGTAACATGAACCACTCCCCCTGAATTAGGTCAACCTTCCCCCCAGGCCACAGGCAGCCTAGGATAATTGCCACCACCATGCTAGGGCACTTCCATGCTAGGGCTGCTTTCTCCACGGCCAAGAAAGCAAAGAGAAGGCCCCCCTCTCTGTAGGAAGGCAGCTCTGGAGAGAGATCCAGAGGCAGCTGGGTCACACATGCCCTGATTTTTCTCCCAAATGGTAGGAGAGGCCAGATTGTTTCTCTAATACAGGAAATGGGTGTGGGTGAATTGTTCTCCTCTATGGGACCTATTTCTTTATATGCCTCAGAATTATGGAACTGGCTGATAGTGCCCAAATAATAATGCATTGTTTGGCAAAGAATTTTAAAAACTCTTTAATTTTCTCTTTTGTTTTGTGTCTCTCATTTCAATGAACATTTCCTGAGTGCTTACCATGTACATGGCACTGTAGTCTCTCCTTGGGTGCCCTTAGGGCATATGCCAATCAGACAGGTCTAGTGAAACCTTGATGAAAAGCACCATCATGCTCTTCTTTAAGCAATCTTAACAGGCTGCTGCAATGGGGTACTGCCTTCTAGGAAGGGGCCTCTTTCCTTTCTGGGATGGTGGATCACTCTAGGGGATGTGATAGGGATGGGCTAGCAGGAAAAGGATCAAAGAAAGGGGAAAGAATCTCAGATGGTTCCTGCAGTTTACCGGCTCCCCCAACTAATCATCATGCATGAGCATAAGAAAAGAGGGGGAAAACCTGGAAAGGAAAGCAAATAGACTAGAAAGGAAGACACAGTAATTCCCAGAAGAAAACAACACAGCTCTGCTTCTCAAGGACTCAGAGCCTGAAATATTGAGGTCAGCTCTCACTCGCAGGCATCGGCCATTTGCCTTTTGACAATTATGCTGATACAAGGGAGCACTGGTCCAGTGGAGGACTGGCTTTCCCAGGTTGGATACTTGTCACTTTTTTGTCCTTTGGTTCTTTGTTTAATGAAACGAATCAAAGGAAAGATATGCCTCTACTACTGTAACAGCAGCTTGTGTACTGTCTGTGAGCCAGTAGGATCTTCAAGCTTTGGGGGACTGTAGTGGGTTGAATTATGTATCAGAACCAGCACAAGCTCTTAATCTTAATCCATGTCCCGTGGGTATGAATCCATTATAAATAGCACCTCTTTAAGATGTAATTTTCAGTTGAGGTGTGGCCTAACTAAATGAAGGTAGGTCTTAATTGGATTACAAGAAGACTTCGAGTGAGAAAAACATAGGGAAAGGCTGGAAGTCAATGGAAACCAGAAGGGAAATGAAAGGACATCTCCACATGATGATGGGAAATAGAGAACCCCAAAGATTGCCAGCAGCCAGCACCAGAACACTACAGCACATGGGGGGAGAAAGCATCACCTTGCTGACGCCTCAATTTTGGATTTCTCTTAGCATCAAAACTATGAGCCAATAAATTCCCATTGTGGTATTTGTCATAGCAGCCTGGCAAACTAATACAGGGACTGTGTCCTCAGCTTCAAAGAAACACACTCCTCTGCAGAGAACTCTATGATTCTGGAGTGTGTCCAGATCTTCTCTGTTGGTGGCAGCTGCTATGAAAGTGGAAGCGAAGTAGATAGGAGGAGAGGAAGTATGCAACTTTTAGGGCATATCACAAATAGTTGTGATTGATTATTGCTGGAGTGTAGAAAAGAATGCATTATTTATGAAAATATCAATTCATAGATCCAAAAGCTCTGTGAACCCCAAGTAAGATAAATGCAGAAATAACCACATCTAGACACATCATAGTCCAGTTGCTGAAAACTAAAGATGAAGAGCAAAATTTAAAAGCAACTAGGGAAAAAAGACACATTATATATAGGGGAGGAAATACAGATGAAGACTGATTTCTCAAAAACACAGTGGATCCCAGAGGAACATGGAATGACATTTTTAAGTGTTGAAAGGAGAAATTGTCACTCTAGTATTATATCCAATAAAAATATCCATAAGGAATGAAAGTAAAATAAAAGATTTTTCAGAAGGACAAAAGCTGAAAGAATTCGTCTCCAGCAGACCTGTACTACAAAAAAATATTGAAAAGAAAAAGAAAAAAAAACAAAAAACAATGGTTCAGACTCAAGAGAAATTATATCAAATGGAACCACAGGCTTGCAGAAAGGAATGAAGAAAACCAGACAGGGAAAATACCTGGGTAAATATAAAAGAAGCTTTTCCTTTTTTACATTCTATATATGAATATAGATATGTAGATACAGGTGTATGTTTGTGTGTGTGTGTATATATATATATATACACATATGGATATAGATACATATATACAATATCTTTAAAAGATTATGGACTAGAGCAAAAATGGTAACAATGTATTGTGAGGTTTATAGAATATGTAGAAGTAAAATGTAAGAAAATAATAGCACAAAGGGTGGGAGGAATACAAATGGAATTATGTAGTTGGAAGGTTCTTATATTGGTTATGAAGCAGTATAATATTATTGAAGGTAGATTATGAGCATTCAAAGATGTATATTTTCATATCTAGAGCAATCCCTAAAAAATCACACAAAAAGAGCCTTAAAGTCAATACAGGAGATTAAATGAAATATAAAAAAAAAAGTGATTTACTCCCAGTTATTTATGCAAATGAATTGAAAACAGATGTCCCCACAAAAACCTGTGCATGAATATTTATAGCAACTTTATATATAATTACCAAAAGTTGGAAGTTGCCAAGATGTTCTTCAAAAGGTGAATGGATAAACAAATTGTGGTACATCCATACAATGGAATATTATTCATCAATAAAAAGAAAAGAGCCATCAAGCCCAAAACAACATGGAGGAACTCATATGCATATTGCTAAGTGAGAGAAGTCAGTGTGAAAAGGCTACATACTATATGATTCCAATAATATGACATTCTGAAAAAAAAAGGCAAAACTATAGAGACAGTAAAAATATCAGTCGTTCAAGGGGTGGGGAGAGAGATGAAATGTTGGAGCACAGGGGATTTTTAGGGGAGTGAAACTATTCAATATAAAACTGTAAGGATGGACACATGACATTATGCATTTGTCAAAACCCATAGAACTGTACAACACAAAGAGTAAATCTTATTGTAAACTACAAACTTTTGTCAATATATTTTGCCATCCTTCTTTGAACAACTGATATAAAAAATAGAAAAACATTTTTTAAAAAACAGTAAAAATTTAAAAGATTTGAACAATACTATCAATCAACTTGATCTAATTGGCACTTATAGAACACTACTCCCAACAACAGCAGAGTACAAATTCTTTTTATGTTCACAAGGATGATATGCTGGGCCATAAAGCAAGACTCCTTAAATTTAAAAGGATTGAAATTATGCAGAGGCTATTTTATAACCACAATATTATTAATATAGAAATCAATAGCAATAGCATCTGGAAAAAATCCCAAATATTTAGAAATTAAATAATATGTGTCTAAATAGCTTATGGTCAAAGGTGAACTCACAACTGAAATTAGAAAATATTTTGAACTGAATGGAATTGAGCATATCAACATTGGTGGGATACCACTAAAGAAGTGCTTAGAGGAAAATACATAGCTTTAAATTTATCAGAAAAAATGAAGGTATAAAATCAATGTTCTAAGCCTCCACATTAAGACACTAGCCACAGGAGAACAAATTAAACCCAAAGTGAGTAGAAGGAAGAATAATAATGAAGATAAGAATGGCAATCAATGAAATCGAAAATGGGCAAACTGTAGAGAAATTCAAAAAAGGTCAAAAGTTGTATTTTATTTGAACAGATTAATAAAACCCCAGGCAAGATTGAGCAAGTAAAACAGAAAATCCCCTTACCAACATTAGGAATGAATAAAGGAGGCATCGCTACAAATCTTACCATTCTTATGAAGATAACAAGGGAACATGATAAACAATTAGACAATTTAGATGAAATAGAAGTTATTTGAAAAGCACATTAACCAAAACAGATACCTGAAGAAATAACAAAATAATTAAGTATTCTTACGTCTATTCAAGTAATTGAATTCATTATCAAAAGCCTTCCTATATAGAAAACTCTAGGCATAAGTGATTTCACTGGTGAATTCTATCAAAAATTTAAGAAGTAAAACAACTTTTACACAAACTCTTTCAAAAATAGAGGAAGATGGAATACTTCCAATTTGTTAATTTGTTTTATGAAGCTAACATAATTCTGATACCAAATACTGAAAAAGGCATTATAATAAAAGGGAACTACAGGCTAAAATTTTTCATAATATTAGCAAAACTATTCTGTAAATATATTTAATAAGATAATACATAATGACCAAGAAATCAAGGTTGATTTAATACTCATAATTAGTCAACAAAATTAACCAAATTAAGGAATAAAAGGAGTTTTTTTTTTTTACGTCTGGACCCCAGGAGTAAGTGTTTCCGGCCATTCATACTCCCAACCATTCATACTCCCAGTAGGACGGTCCTCAGTAGTATGATTTTGTGTGCTATCAGACCAAAAGGGTGATAGTGCCGCTAGGATGAAGTGTGTGAGATTTTTGATGAAACTGAGTCATGAAACTGAAACCGTTGAATTGAAGAATGGAACACAGTTCCATGGAACCATCTCAGGTGTGGACGTCAGTTTGAATATACATTTTAAAGCTATGAAAATGAGCCTGAAGAACAGAGAGCCTGTACAGCTGGAAACATTGAGTATTTGAGGAAATAATATTTGGTATTTTATTCTGCCAGACTGCTTGTCTCTGGTTACACTTCTTGTGGATGTTGAACCTAAGGTGAAATCCAAGAAAAGGGAAGCTGTTGTAGGAAGAAGAAGAGGCCAATATAGAGGGAGAGGAAGAGGATGTGGCTTTGGTAGAAGAAGAGGAGGTCCTAGACTATAAGGCCTCTCAAGATTAGTGTTTCAAAGTGAAAAGTGATTTGGGCTTTTTTAAAATGTAGGTTTTGTTTGTTTATGTTGGTTTTTCATAAGCGTAAATGTGGAACCAAATTATCTATTGACTATCAAATTTAAGTTTTAGTAGTTTCATATATATATATATATATATATATATATATATATGAATGATATTAACACAGTAAGAGCTAAGCATAACTATTAGGCAGTCCTAGAAAAATTCCATTCTTACATGATTGTGCTTTAATTTTCTAAACTAAAATTTTATTTAATGATGAATCTTTATAGAATATATACCTTTTACTTCACATACACTGAAGATGTATTTTATTAATCTCCATTCCTTGGAACCTACCTGGAGGTGAAATACATTTTTTTTTTTTTTTTTTTGGTACTTCAGAAATTTAAATCCTGTGGAATGGGGTCTAAAATTTATTCTCCTTCCCTGAGTTTTACTCTCTGGAGACTTGGGTACTTGGTAAAAGGTGATGGTCATCTTCTGAACCAGGAGTCAGTGATTTTGTTGTCATTGTTAATATTTTTTGTTTTATAATAGGTTCTCAATAGAATAGTTTCAAGTTCTCCTGAGTTGAAACTACAAATAACATCCAGTAGCTTATCAGTTGTGAGCTGTGTTAAAACCTCCCGTTAATTTGGAATATACCTGTCAGTGGCTTTATCAAGTACTTTTACAAAGAATATTTTAAGAACATAATAGAAAAGACCTACTTCATTTTACAGCAAAACTACATTATTTCCAATCACTAACAAGAATTTTTTGAATTGTTTTAACTGACTAAGTTTAGAGAAACATACCTCTTCAGCATATACAGTTTTTGTCACGCTTACTACCATTTCTGTACTAAGTAAGCAAGCTAACTTTGAGAATGTGGGGAACTAAATCGGTACTTTCATTTAATTGTGTATTGTTGCCTTTTTTGGTTTTGTTTTGTTTTTAATGAGAAGGAAATTTTCTCTAAGGAATATTACCTAAAAATAAGGTGTGGGCCCTGTGAGAGTTATTTAATTTGAGAGATAGCAAGATCACTGGGTGTCTATGCATGTGTGCATGTGTTTTTAAAAAGTTATTATAAACTTGGAATACATATTTTTGGTGGAGAGTTTTTTTGTTTGGTTTGTTTTTTGTTTTTTAAGAAGGTACTGGGGATTGAACCAGTACATGGGAAGCAGGCACTCAACCACTGAGCTATGCACGTTCCCTGCCATATGTATTTTTAAAAGAATCTTGCTCATCACCTCAAGTTAATTCAATACTTTTGTGTATTCCACAGTTGACATATTGTTTCCTGTTGTTTGTAAGTCATTGAAGCTGTCCCATAGTGCTTGACTATTTTATTACAAATTATCTGGCAGTGGGTAGACCATTTTATCATAAGACATGTGATCCATGAAAGGGGATTAGGGGAGTGTATGAAATCCATTTTGATTATGACAACTTTATATGAATATTTTTTAGTAGTAAATATGTTAAACTTGAACTCATGTGACAAGATACAATCAGTATGTAATTATCCTCCTTATCTTTTATAAATTAAGACACTGGGGGAATAAACATATTCTTTTGGGAAAAAAAAGACTAAAAGGAAATACCTATATGATCATCTCAACTGACACATTAAGTCTTTTTTTTTTTTAGATACTTAAAGATTTATTGACTGAATGCATATAGTTACATTTTCAGTGTATCAATGACTGCCTTTGGTTGTAAGCAACAGAAATAGCTTACACAGTAAGAAAGCATCTTCCATAACAAGAAGTTCAAGGAAAGGAGCACAGCAATGTCATAAGACCCAAGTTCTTTCCATCTCTCTGCTCTGAACCCTCAGTGTTGACTTTTCTCTTAGGCAGGCAGCAAGATGGCAGCAGCAGTTCCAGACATCACATTCAAGCAGGACAATGTCCTTGTACACAGATGTGATTATACATTTTTATTATAACGCCATTCATGCTCTTTATCACTGAGAACTGCTACCAAAGTCATAGAGAGCTGGATGGTTCCAGAGGAAGGACTTGAACTCATTTCTCCTGATTCTCAGGTTGGGATATGGTAGAGTCATCAGAAGGAACAAGTCTTCAAATAGTCTGAGTGGCTTTCAGGGAACTGCTGCTGGAGCCCAGCCAAGAACATCATGCAGAGGACGCCAGAACGCTGTGGGAAGGAGGCATAGTTGCAGTTCAGCTTGTAGCTTGAAGCTCTTCTGAAACAGGCGAAACTGGAAAGCACCTAAGTCTTACAAAAATAAAAAAATCAACACCCCCTCATGAAAAATCTGAAAATAGAAAGGAACCTCCTTAATCTGTCAAATGACGTCTATGAAAAACCTACAGCTAAGATAATTCTTAATGGTATTTCCTCCTAAGAGCGGAAACAAAACAAGGATGAGCCCTTTATCCATTTCTATTCATTATGTTACTGGAGATTCTAGAAAATGCAATGAGTCAAGAAAAAGAAATAAAAGGAATAAAGAAAAGTAAAATTGTCATTCTTGGCAGATGACATGATTGTTTACATATAAACTCTATGGAACATGCACAACTATGAAAACTAATGAGTGTTATCAAGGTCAATATACAAAATCAATTATATTTCTACATATCATCAATAAACAATTGGAAATTAAAATGTTTAAAATATTATTTATAATAGTATTGAAAATATCAAATGCTTAGGAAAAATCTAATAAAAGATGTACAATTCCTCTAAAATAATACTATAAGGTTTTGCTGGGAGAAATTAAAGAAGACCAAAGGCAAGGGAGAAATCTACTATGTTTACAATCGAAAACTCAATATTGTTAAGACATCTATTCTCCCCAAGTTATCAATGGACTGAACTCAATCTTTATCAAAATTCCTGCAGACTTTTTTAGAGGAAATAATAAGGTAAGTCTAAATTTGATATATAAATGCCAAACAAACTTGAGAAATAATAAAGTTCAAAGACTTCCAATACCTGATTTCAAAACTTGATATAATGCTACAGTAATCAAGGCATTGCGGTTCTGACATGAGGCTAGGCAAATATATTGATAGAAGAGAATCCAGAAATAGGCCCAGACATATAGAGTGAATTGATTTTTGAGAAAAAGTGACAAGGTAATTCAATGAAGAAAGGAACACTTGGGTAGTCATATATAAAAAAATAATAAATTTGACTCCTATCTTACCCTATACAATAAAATTAGTTTGAGATGAGTCATAGAATAAAACATAAAATCTTAGAACAATAGAGTTTCTAGTAGAAAACAAAAGAATATCTTTGCAACCTTGGGGTAGGCAAAGGTTTCTGCGACAGGACATAAAAAGCACTAACTGTTAAAAAAATAATAATAATAATAATTGGACTTAATTAAAATTTTTAAATTGGGCACATTAAAAGACACCACTAAGAAAATTAATAGGCAAGCTAGTACATATATCTACATATCTAACAAAGAACTTGTATCCAAAATATGTAAAAGAATCCTCCCAAATAAATAATAACAAGGCAACCAATCCAATTTTTTTGAATAGGCAAAAGATCTAAGAAGCCACTTCACAAAAGAAGATATAAGGATGACTAATAAGCACATGAAAAGGTCCTCAGCATCATTCGTCATCATATATGCAAATTAAAAACTAAAACGAGACATCATTTTACATCCATTAAAATGGCTAAAATAAAAAAAGTCTGCAACATTAAATATTGATGAAGATGTAGAGAAACTGAAACTATCAAATATTGCTATTGGGAATGAAAAATAGTACAACTACTTTGGAAAAGTTTGCCAGTTTATTATAAAATCAACTTCTACATTTTATCCTATGACCTAACAATTTCATCCTCAAAAGAAATCAAAACATATGTCCACAAAGAGACTTGTACAAGAATATTCAGAGAAGCTTTACTCAGCCTCAAACTGGAAACAGCCCAAATGTTCATCAATAGGGCAATGGACAGACGTATTTTGGTGTAAAGTAATAAATAGGAATACTAATCAGAAATTAAAAAAACAAACTTCAAACAGATCCAACAACATGGATGAATCTTAAGAAGTGATGTTAAGTAGAAAGAAGTTGGACAAAAAAGTTTATACTATATGATTCCATTTATATAAAATTCAAAAATAGGCAAAGTTAATCTGTGGTGAAAAAAATATATAAACAGTGGTTACCTCTTGTTTGGTGTATTAAATTGTCAAAATACATTTGTTTGGTGTAGTCAATTTTCATGATTTATTCAAATGGCCAAAATCATTGATCTGAATAATTAATACTTTTAGGTGGATTGTATACTAATTATACCCCAGTGTTTAAAAAGCAGCCACTTATAGTGAATAGCAGCTGCTTTTACATACAGTAAAAGTTTTTGATCATTCATCCAACAAACATTTATCAATAACCTATTATGTGCCAAGAACCATGCTAATCTCTGAAAATACCAAGCTTTGTATGATGGGTCCCATGACTGAAGAATGCATGGATTCTAAGGAGAGGCGAAAGATTCCGAAATGTTGGAACAAGGGTGTTAATACAGCTATGGTGTGAGGCTGTGTTTGGGAGCACAGAGGAGTGAGCAGGAGGTCGCAGAATAGGTTAATGGCCTCTTGTCTGACCGTGGTGGCTAAATCATTGCTTGGGGAGAAGGCGGGATGTTTGTTGCTTTTCATTTTTACCTTTTGGACTTGGGGTGATATTTTGGTAGGTGGGAGGACTCTAAACACAGTTCCCCCAAACTTTAGGACAAAGTCCTTTTCACATCTGGAGTTTGGAGAGACTTTTTCATCTTAAGAATAAACAAAAAAGGGCAGGTACTTCCTGAGTAATAGCTTTAGAGGCAAGCAGGTCTCTCAAGGCAGGGTCCCTGTGCCACGCAGCAGAGCAGCCCACAAAACACCCCAGAGGATGTGGCTTGCAGGCCACACCCCTTGGGTAATGGCAGCCCTGCCAAAGAATGTGGGGCCCCAACAAAGAATGTTCTGAAAGCCATATGAGTGCCTTCCAGGAAACCCACATCCGGCAATCTGCCACTTGCTGTGTGTGTGGGTGGGCTCGTACTTCTCCCCGTCTTCTTCATTCTGTGGGTCCCCTGAGTGCCCACCAATTCCAGGTCCACCCAAAAGGAGATGCAGAGCCAGGTGTGGTTTGCGTGCTGATGATGTAGAGGACAAGTCTCCAAAAAGAGCCTTGGGGAGCCTTCTCTGAGTGCTTTCAGGGTCTCCTGCAAAGCTCTAGGCCTGTAGGACTATGACTGTGGCTTCCAGCAGGTGGCCCACCCAGGGAGAGCTGGCGATGGAGGAAGCTCCAACAGGTCCTTCCGGCAGCAACCATATTAGTTTCTTGTTGTTGCTGCAACAAATCCCCTCAACCTTAGTGACTTAATGCAACACAAATTTATCTTTCGGTTGCTGAGGTCAGAAGTCTAAAATGGGTCCCCAGGGCCGCATTCCTTGTGGAGACTCCAGGGGAGAATCGGCTTCTTTGCCTGCTCCAGCTTCCAGAAGGGGCTGCATCCCTTAGCGCACGGGCCTCTCTTCCTGGCTTCAGAGGCAGCAGGGCAGCATCTTCAATCTCTTTCCCTTTCCCTCTGCTTCCCTTTCCATATCACCATCTATCTGACTCTTACTCCGTCAGTGTCCATCCTGTGAGGACTCTTGTGATTGCATAGAGCCTGCTAGGATAATCCAGGATTATCTCCCCATCCCAAAGTCCTGCCCTTGATCATATCTGCAAAGCCCTTTTTGTCATATAAGGTAACATTTGCAAGTTCCCAGGTTAGGCCATGAACATCTTTGTGGATCATTAGAAAGCCTATCACACAACTCTAAACCAATATTATCGTGAGAACAAAATAACAGCAAAAGCAACCAGTCAATGAGTGCTCACTATGTGATATAAATATAGATATACATACATAGAGAGAAGGGGGAGAGAAAGATTGATAGAGAGATATAGTTGTACAGCTAGACTGAGAGCTGATTTTTTCGCATCATAACCCTGCAAGGCAATTCTTTTTACAAATGAGGGAACTGAGGCTTAGGGATTAAAAAAAAAAAAAAAAACAACCACTTATCCAGCCAATATGCTGTATAGCTGACATTCCAAGCAGGTTTGGGCGACTCCAGAGCCAGTGCACTTTATTTACCCTACTGCCTTCCATTTCTGTTCCAGTTGTGGTGAGAAACCCAGGCTACAAAGTCCTGTGTGCAATGGCTTCACTCTAATTCTTTTTTTTTTTTTTCTCCAGGTTAGGACTAGCCACATCTGGGGCTGAGAAGACTAGGAATAGGATTCCCAGGTGGCCATAGCTACAAAATCACACAAATTCTCCATCTCCCCCCACCAATAGACAAAACTGTTTATTGCTTATCCAGAGTGAATTGTTTCTTTTCTTGCTTCACCTTCCTTAGTGTTTTTATTTTTCCTTATCATTCTCCAACCTCGTAAAGGATGCATTTCCAAGCAGAAGCATTCACCAATCTAAATCTAAAATCTTTCATTAATTATTTATTTATTTTTATTTATTTTATTTTTTTTTTTTTTTAAGATTTTATTTATTTATTCATTTATGCCCCCCTTGCTGCTTGTGCTCGCTGGGTCAGCTAACCACGCCGTGCGGGCAGGCTTGCCTTCACCAGGAGGCCCCGGGAACCGAACCCGGGGCCTCCCATATGGTAAACGGGAGCTCCACTGATTGAGCCACAGCCGCTTCCCTCATTAATTTTTTAAATCCACTTCTTCAAATAACCCATCACAAATTATTCAAGCATCCTGGAAAGGGATGTCTGGAAATACCATGCTTCGACAATATCACCTGGAAAGCAACCTTTCTCAGTATTCTCTAGTGGGGTTTGCTTTTAAATTTTTTAAAGTGTGGATTAAATAGGAACCATTAAATTTTTAGAAGACAGAATCCCTTTCTCAGAGACAATCCTTAAAATGACAAAATTGATCCTTATTTGTGAAAGTCAGTTGTCTCCATGATATTTAATATTGCCCTGTTAGTCCTTTTTGTTTTTTATTGTTTTGAGGACAAGAATGAAATATGTTCCTGATTTTTATATGCCTCTGTCACTTCTCAGTCATGTGCTTTGGGGAATTCTGGTTCATACTGCATGAATATCTTCTTGTCACTGCCTCCTCAACAAAGGGTTTGGATAGGTATGACCGTGTTAAACTCTGGATCAGTCAGAGATGATTTCACATATAATTGGGAAAAGCTAGGGGAGTAGGGCAGGGCTGTAATGAATCAAGCTTTTGGACTGAAAACCCAGGGAACATATCATGGATCACAGTGAGTGCATCAGGGTAATGGTACCCCAAGTGCTTCCTGGTTGTGGAAATAGGTTCTTGTGGATTATGAACCATCACACTTGAGTAATGGGTTCTTCAAAACTTTATCTGAAATAATATCTTAAATGCTTGAAATGGCTTTGTCAGAGGATAAATGAATGTTGTGATTTCTAAAAGGTGTTTGGATAGTTTCAAGTTACCAAAGGTAGTTAATCCTCATAATTTACTAAGTCAATTTTGACGTGAATCTTTTGAAACTGGTCTCCCTGCATCCATTTTTGCACCCCTCCAACTTGTTTTCTCTACTGCAAAGTAATGGTTTCAGAATGCAAATCTGATCAGTGTGGCCTTTCTTCATTCTCTCTCTCTCTCTCACACACATGCACACATACACAGATGCACAACCACATACAGCAGCTTAAAAGCTTTCAACACTATTTCATTTTCTTTGAATTGAAGGCTCAAATCCTTAACATGGCTGATCTGGGTCACCTGATATGTGATACATGGCCCTGCCCAGCTTTCCACCCTCATATCCTTATTCTCTACCCTCCAGTCACAATGTCCTGCCGGGTCCATAAAGGTTTTAGGTTCCTTCTCATCAAAGAACCACTGGGGATGCTCAACCCTGCCTGGAATGCTTTCCCTACACGCCCCCACATACACACACCACTCACCTACTTACCTCCCCCTCTTTAAGGTCTCAGTTCCAGTCTAAGAGAAGTCTTTTGTGATCTCCAAAAGGAGGTCAGGCCCCTGCCACATCCTCAAATAACCCAGTGTTCTGAGCTGCCTGATGCGTAGTAGACATGCAATAAATATTTGTAGCACAAGTAAATTAACGGATGGGCTTTTTTCATTAATAGAGATTTATCACTATCCCAAGTCAAATATGGAGGCCATATGTTTTAGCCGAGTGAGTGCATTGGGAGGGGCTGAAGAGTGAAGATTTCTCTGAGGTAACTATGCAAGAATGTTGGAGGAGTTCAAAGGTAGATTTGGATTTGTGCATGAGGTTATCTGAGGTAAAAGTCACTCTGTGAACTGTGAATGACTCAGAAAAATATTGAAGGTGGGGGGACTGGGGAGATGCTTGTTGCTATCGGCTTGAGAGTTTGTTTATAAAAAGCAAAGCAATCAAGGGAAGGGAGGCCGAGGCAGAAGCAATCAACATTTGATAAGTTTATTTATGTATTGCAAATCTTGTCCTGAAAGGTTTTAAAGAGCTTTTTCAAAATTGTATACAATACATTATAATAAAACACATTCTAAATAAGTAATGAAAAGGAGGAAAAGCAATGTATATTTATTTGCAAGAAGTATCTGTGGTTAAGGTATAAAGACTTTAGTCAATACTTTAATTTGGCAGTTACAGAAAAATATTTCATTGACTTCTGAAGAAGCTGTCTACAAGTTGTATGGAAATCCATATAAATAGATGCGATTTATGTAAAAACTGTTTGTATCTATGTTTTTATGTATGAAAAAAGTATAGAAACAATCTGGAATAATACGCCAAGTGTGACTGTGGTTACTTTTGGGGTAGGAGTTGGGATATAAAAGAGGTTTTATTTTTTGCCTTATCTATGTCTGAACTTATTGCAATTAACTTGCATGCATGACTTTTGTAATTAATATATAATAATAATAATAAATCCCCTACAAAGAAACCAATAATACTCACTTTAGATATTGACAGATATTTTAACAGCAGATGTAGCTAGTAGTTCACTGAGATCTGATAATAACAATAACAACAAGAATATATGAAGCACTTCACAGTGTGCAAAATGTTTACATCTAGTATCCTACTGGAGCCTCCCAAAACTCAGTGAAGCTAGCAGGGCCAGGTAAGGCAGATCCCACTTTATCATGTCCACTTTACAGTGGAAGAAACTGAGGCGCATGGCAGCTGGCTGACCAGCCCTGGCCAGGGGCACAAGAATAGCAGAGTTTGCAAAGGAATCCAGATCTTTCAGTTATTTCCCCATTTTCCCCATTTCTTTTTGTCTTTTGTTCACAGCATGGCTGGAAGTTCTAGCATTTTTTTTTTTTAAGCTGAAATAAGGAAAAATCTTTTGGTTACTGCATTTGATTGCTCATAAAAATGCTTCACTGTAAACTGTCCTATAATTTGTGAATTATGCTATATAATGCTCTGAGGGTTTCTCATTATTGCAGAAGAGGAGAATTTACTGCTTTCATTTAAAGTCCTAGCACTCTCTAAAGAAAAGTTGTGGTAGCTGAATATCTTTATTATATTTTTTTCCCTCGGAGCTAATGTCTTGAAAAGCCCAATTATGTGCATCCTACAGTGTTCAGAGTGAGGCATTTCTTGATTCAGATATGAAGGTGATAAAGCATACATATCAGCCTCACTGGTAATCTGGGCAAATCATATTTCAGCTTATTTGCCTCCTTAATGGTCTTGGACAGTTACATTTCCCTTAAAGATTGATACTTCCCAAGGCATCGCATGACAAGTGTCTTCCAGGGGCCTTGTGTCAGTCAGGGTACTACGTGCAGCCTTTCTCTTCCTCTAGGTAGCTTGTCTGAAAACAGTCCCTCCCACTACTTCCATCAAGAGGTGGGGCCCATCTTCCTCCTGACTAGTGTTGATACTAGAACTAGCACCCTGCTAGTTCCAGCCTAGGCCTCTAGAGAGCTGGCGGCTTCTACCTCTGCACTCTTGGCTCCAGGCATTTAAGAGGCGCAGGCTTGAGCACAGAATGACCAAAGGCCAGTCAGGAGAGGCCCTGGAGGACGGCGGCCATCTTGGATGGGGCTCTCAGATGAACTCACTGACCAGCCAACATGATACATAGCCGAAGGACCACCCAGATGAGCTCAATCAATGCACAGCATGAGAAATAGTAAATTATCGTTGTTTTAAGCTACTAAGCTTTGGGGTAGTTTGTTACAGAGCAGTATATAACTGAAACATGAACCATCCCCTTTCTTCACTCTCCTGCCTCCCTAACCCCCGACTCAATATGCCCCTGACCACATCTCATACTCATTTTCTGTACCATCATTTCTGTTTGAGGAAAAGGAGACATTCTTTCAATCATCCTTCTTCAGCACCTACTTCTCAAGTCTTCACTCTGAGCCAGGCACCGTGCAAGGTTCTGGGACTATGGCAAAGAATAAGGCTCAGTCCCTGCTTCCCATGGCCCAAGCTCTCATATGGAGAGGCTGTAGAACATTGTGATGGAGACTGGAGGCTCCAAAGTGAGCTGGTCCCAGATCTGAGGCTCACTAGGTTTGTCATCCATAGCAGACTGTGACCTTGGGTGGGCTTCTGAACCCTCGAAGCTTCCGTTTACTCTTCTTTAAGATGGAGAAATTAATCCCTGCCTCTTCTGAGTCATATGAGGATGGATGCATGTAAAAAGGTCAGCACGGTGCCTTGTATACAGTAAGTGCTCAATAAATGTTAGTTCTGTTGTCATTAGTACTACTGCCATTATCAGTCCTCTACTTGAAAATTCAGCTAATTGCCAGTTCTTAGTGATTCTTAGTGTCTCTTGAGTTGTCCCTTCACTGGCATTCCCACAGCCAATATACTTGACCTGAATCACCCCACACCTGGGCCATTGTCTCCAACAGGTGTCCCTCACTTTCATCCAGATTTCATAGCACTGGCAGATTGCCATATCTAAAACCAGGCTATGCACACGCCACTCTTGCCCAAATGTCTTGCTCTCAGACTCTTTATCTCTCCTTTGTCTAAATTAAAAGTCATTCCCGACCTTAACATGTGAGCTCTGTGGAATTCCTCAGCTCCCACTCAAATGATATGCAGCACATCAGTTGTGATCCCACTTTAAGACCTTGATTCCTACTTCCAGACCTCCCCCTCTCTGAAATGATATCTCATCTTATCTAATTTAAGAATAAAGGGGAGGGAAGCAGATGTGGCTCAAGTAATTGAGCTCCTGCCTGCCACATGGGAGGTTCCTGGTTCGATTTCTGGTGCCTCCTAAAGAAGACAGCGAGCTGGCACGACGGGCAGGTGCAGGAAGCTGGTGCAACAAGATAATGCAACAAGAGACACAAGAAGAAAAAACATAATGAGAGATACAACAAAAGCAGAGAGCAGAGGTTCCCAATGCCTCCTAAAGAAGAGAGCAAGATAGCAAGCTTACATGACAGGCAGGCGCGGCTAGCTGATGCAACAAGATGATGCAACAAGAGGCACAAGAAGAAATAACATGAAAGACACAACAATGCAGGGAATGGAGGTGGCTCAAGCAATTAGATGCCTCCCTCCCACATCTCACATTGGAGGTTCCCAGTGCCTCCTAAAAGAAACAAGGAAGACCAACAGACACAGCAAGTACAAATAACAAGGAGGCAGAAAGAAACAAATGAATAAAATAAATCTTAAAAAAAAAATTAAGAAAAAAAAATTAGTGAAGATCATTTGGGACTAAAAAGAGGTGGATTTAAATTCAACTTAAGGGAAGCGGCTATGGCTCAATCAGTAGGGCTCCCATTTACCATATGGGAGGCCCCGGGTTCGGTTCCTGGGGCCTCCTGGTGAAGGCAAGCCCGCCCACACGGCGTGGTTAGCTGACCTAGCGAGCACAAGCAGCAAGGGGGGGGGGGGATAAATGAATAAATAAATAAAATCTTTAAAAAAAAAAAAAAAATTCAACTTAAAAAGACGGGAACATGAAATTAGTAAGTCATTTAATGCTGGAGAAATAAGTTCAGAGGCAGGAGTTAATACTAAAAGGGACCCGGGAGAGATTCAGAAAAGGATCTGCGGCCTGGCCATTCTGGCTGATGCCATGAACAATCGCGAGAAATGCGTTGAGATCTGCAAGGATGAAGTCTGATTACCGAGGGCTCTGAAAGACAGGGTTTGGTACAGTGGCGCATGGGAAGTCATGGTAGGAGCTTAAAAATGAGAGAAAGATATGATGAAAGTGGTTTGGTCTTTTTTCTGATGTTCACTTTTTAAAAAACCCATTTTGAAATAATTACAAACTTACAGGATAGTTGCAAAAACAATGCGAAAACCAATGCCGAGAACTCTAATATACCTCCTACCCACATACCCACATTTACCAACTTTTCACATTTGCCACACTTGTTGTATCATTCGAGCTATATCTATCATTTATCATCTATCTACCTATCTTCCTATTTTCTAAACATTTGAGGGTAGGAAGCATACATCATGCTCCTTGAAAACTTAATACTTCTATGAATATTTCCTAAGAACTTACTTAACTTCATTAAGTATAGTTATGAAGTTCAAGAAATTTAGCATTCATATAAAGCATACAGTCTATAGCCCTTTTTTCCCCCTATTGTTGCAATAATGCCCTTTTGGGCATTTCCTCCTCTATCATTAGATCCAGTCTAGGGTCATGTATTGCATTTAATTGTCATTGTCTCTTCAATTTTTCTCTTTATTTTTTTAAATTGTGAAAACATATATACAACCTAAAATTTCCCATTTCAACCACTCCTAATATACAGTTCAGGGATTAATCTCATTGAAAATGTGCTACCAAAAGGACAAATATTGTATGACCTCACTGATATGAAATAATTAGAATAAGCAAACTCATAGAATCAGAAATATAGAATATAGGTTACCAGGGGACCGGTGAGGTTAGGGAATGGGGAAAAAATGCTTAAATTGTACGGTTTCTATTTCAGCTGATTGTAACATTTTGGTAATGAATGTGGTGATGGTAGCATAATATTGTGAACATCATTAATAGCACTAAATTATATATGCAAATCTATCTGTTTATTTTCTAAACATTTGAGGGTAGTATGCATACATCATGCTCCTTGAACACTTAATACTTCTATGAGGTTAAAAAGGGAAATTTTAGGTTGTATATATGTTACTAGAATAAAAAAAATTTTTAAACCCATAGGACTGTACAACACAAATAGTGAACCTTATTGTAAATGATGGACTATAATTAATAGGACAATTATGAAAATGTTCTTTCATGATTTGTAACAAAAGTACCACACTAATGCAAGGTGTTAATAATAGGATGGTTCATGGGAATTCTGTATTTTATGTATGATTTTTCTGTAAATCTACAACTTTTCTAATTAAAAAAAAAAGTTTTACTTTCACCACCATTTATTACCAAAACTTTTCAATTACTCCAAACAGAAACCCTGTACCCATTTATGCATTAACTCCCCATTGCCCAACCCTCCACACCCCTGGTAAACTATAATCTACTTTCTATCTCTATGAATCTGTATTTTCTAGTTAGCTCATATAAATGGAATTGTACAATATCTGTCCTTTTGTGTCTGGCTTATTTCACTGAACATTATGTCTTCAAGTTTCATCCAAGTTGTAACATGTATCAGAACTTCATTATTTTTATGGTTAAAATTCCATTGTATGTATACATCACATTTTGTTTATCCATTCATCTGTTGATGGACATTTGGGTTGCTTCCACCTTTTGGCTATTGTTAATAATGCTGCTATGAACTTTGGTGTACAAATATCTGTTGGAGTCCCTGCTTTCAATTTTTTGGTGTATATATACCTAGAAGTGGAATTCCTGGGTCATATGGTAATTTTATGCTTAACTTTTTAAAATTTATTATTATTATTATTATTATTACTTTATGCTTTACTTTTTGAGGAACCACCAAACTGTTTTTCACAATGGCTGCTTCATTTTACATTCCCATCAACAATGTGCTAGGGTTCCTATTTCTCTGAATCCTTACCAGCACTTATTATTTTCCATTTTTAAAAATAAGTCATTCTAATGGGTGTGAGGAGGTATCTCCTTGTGGTTTTGATTTGCATTTCCCTAATGGCTAATGATGTTGGACATCTTTTCATGTGCTTATTGGCCTTTTGTAGATCTTCTTTAGAAAAACGTACATTCAAGTCCTTTGCCCATTTTTAATTGAGTTATTTATATTTTTGTTGCTGAGTTGTAGGAATTTTTAAAAACATATTCTGCATTTTAAGCCCGTATCAGTTATGTGTTTCCCAATATTTTCTCCCATTCTGTTGGTTGTCTTTTCACTTTCTTGATAATGTCCTTTGATGCACAAGTCTGTTGTTATTTTTTTAGGAGATACCAGGGATTGAACCATGGGAAGCAGGCGCTCAACCACTTAGTTACATCTGCTCCCCAATGAGAGCTGGTTTGTTTGTTTGTTTGTTTGTTTGTTTGTTTGTTTTTAAGAGGTGCTAGGGATTGAACCTGGGACCTCGTACATGGGAAGCAGGCGCTAAACCACTTGAGCTACCTCCGCTTCCCAAAAGTTTTAAATTTTATTGAAGTCTAATTTATCTTTTTATTCTTTTGTTGCTTGTACTTTTGATGTAAAGTCTAAGAAACCTTTGCTTAATACAAAGTCCTGCATATATATTCCTGTGTTTTCTTCTAAGAGTTTTATAGTTTCAGATCTTATATTTCAGTCACTGTATATGGTATGAAGTAGAGGTCCAACATCATTCTTTTGTGTGTGGATATCCAGTTTTCTCAGCACCATTTGTTGAAGAGAGTATACTTTCCCGTTGAGTGGACTTGGCTCCCTTATCCAAAATCAGTTGGCCATAGGATTGTGAGTTTATTTCTGATTCTCAATTCTATTTCATTGTTCTCTATGTCTGTCCTTGAGCCAGTACCACACTGTTTTGATTGCCATAGCTTTGTAATAAGTTTTTAAATTGGGAAGTATGGGTCCTCCAACTTTTTTCTTTTTGAAGATTTCGGCTGTTCAGGATTCCATGCCCTTCCATATGAATTTGATGATTAGCTCTTCCATTTCTGCATTAAAGGCTGTTGTAATTTTGATTGGTGTAGGGTGAGAATTTAAGGAGATTCATCTCTTAAATGCCTGAGGTTCCTAGATCTTGCTAATACATTACTTTTGTGTTAAAATGGCTTTCTGTTTTGGGACATTTATCTGTTGCTGAACCTTTTAATTAGTTCAATACCCAGATGCAATAACCATATCAGTAACACTGAGGAAAAATTAGAAGGCTTGAGAGTTCCTTACAAGTTGGACTGTATGAGCAACAAAACATCTTTTCTAGAAACTCATTTTTCTCAAAATCAAAAATCATTTGAGTAACAAAGCAGAAGTCAGTTTAACTTCTGTGGTTCTTAGCATTTACTTCTTTTCTTTTTTTATTTTTTTATATTTATTTATTTATTTATTTATTTATTATTGTGGGTAAAAATCAAAATTTTCACAATACATACCAATATTTGTAAAATCTTTTTTTTTTTTTTTTTTTTAAGAGGTGCTTAGATTACCTAAAATATTACACAGAACCTACCGGGATTCCCATGTTCCCCACCTCCCACACCTCCCACCACGTCCCACACAGACATCTCCCACAAGTGTGGCCCTCGATGGACTTACACATCCTGGGGCCTTGCCACCAAGCATAGACCACAGTTCACATCGTAGACCACACTCTCTCCCACACAGTTCTGAGTGGTGTGTGCTGATTTTAAATGGCCTACATCCGCTGCCACAACGGCACTCAGGACAACCTCCAAATCCCGAAAAAGCCCCTGTATTTCAACTGCTCGTCCCCTCCCTGCCCTGAAAGTGTCAATGGCCATCCCAGGGAATGGAGAGGGCCTGCATCTGCAGGCAGGATCATCCCACCCACCATATCCATGGGATATAAGCCCTCTCTCACTTGGAGTTGGAGTGGACATCACCATCCCAGTCCCCTCAGGATTGGGGGAAGAACTATGGACTAGAGTGGACTTGATGGTATTCTCTTGTACACATATGGTGATTCTAGCAATGGAAGAAAGTATAACAGTGAGGTGGAGCCAGTGGCCACTGGACACTTCTTTTCTTGACCTCTCAGTTATCCCCCACTTTGCCTCCATTATCATTAGAAGAAAATTTGAAATATTCTCATCAATTTAATGTGTAGCTTCAGGGCAACTTCCCAGTTGATGTATATTTCCAGATAAAATTGTATATACATATTTCTTATTATTTTTCCATTCTGGCTTCCAGCCACCTCAGGGCCCTTGGGGTTCAGAGGGCTTGGTGCATTGAGGCCACCAATACAGACTCCACTGGCACAGCACCATGACACTAAAATCACCACTAATATAAACTATCCCTGACCCAGGCCTCCCAAGGCCAGACCCAGAGCCTGTCTGGCCTTAAATCCTAGGGTTCTAAGCCTCCTCTCTCTATCCAACTCCTCCACCCCACACCCATACTTGTCAACTGTGCCTTCTAGAGCTCCATTTCCATAACTCATCCCACATCTTCAATCTCTTTTCAGATGCTCCCTCCATTCCTGACCTTAGCTGAAAACTAGATCTCCTCTGGGCTTTTCCCAAGTGACCTTCTCCAGTTAAAGGTGTTCTTATAGCCACTTGAATATCCCCATGGACACCTTAAACTCTACAAATACAACATTGAACTGGTCTTCTTTCCTACATGACCCATGCTCTTCTCCCTGCCTCCATGAGTGACACAAGAAGTCACCCAGTCACCCAACTCAGGAATTGGGAGGACAACCTAGAGTTGTCTTTCTTTATTAACCCCACTACCCAATCACTCACTAATCTCTGGAATTTTTTCCTGCTAAATATTTCTCTAACCCATTTCTCCTATGTTTCTATCATTTCACCCTATTTGAAGACCTCAGTCATTTCCTACCTAAATGAATGCACACTTTATCTGCTTCTCATTGCCCAGGAAATCTCTCCTCCACCCAAGTGCATCAGGATCCGTCTGACACACAGAGCTGTCTGTAGTTTCTCTGTGTGGAGTGGTCCAGTGACTCCCAAGTCTGTAGGCTGAGCTCCCTCCCAGAGAAACTAGGCTTTCCATGATCTGTCCATACATACTTCTTCTTTCTTATCTCTCCCAAATTGTTGCCTCAGTTTAATAACACTAAACTGCCTGTCCTTCCCTGTACTCATTGTGTTAAAACACTCCTTGTGTCCTTTTTCAGGGAATTCTCCTTATCTGAAATGTCCATCCCTGCTCCACCCCATCCTTTTATGTATCTTTTACACACTAAGATTTGGTTGGTGTCTGTCCTATCGGGAACCATTTCTTGATCTATCAAGCTAAGCTTGCTAACCCTCCCTGTGCTCTCCCAGCATCCTATGCTTGGCTTGTATTAACTTTGTGAGTGCATGTGCAACTCTCCCCTGTATCTATGTTCCCGGATGTCAGAAACTGTATTTTTTACATTTCTAGCTGACATTCTTGCAAAGTAGCAGATACCTATTAGGTGCTTGATAAATATTTGATGCACCCAAATAATTTGCATGGAAAGTGGATTTGCCAAGCCCCAGTGGCCTTCATGCATGCAGGCATTCATTTACTCATTCAATAGTAGAACTTCTACTAAATATTTATACCCTACTTATCTAGCATTCTTGACCTCTCCAATGTTCAGATATTCTCTAACCGCTTTTATTTATTTTATTTATTCTCCACCCCTCCACCCCTGCTGCCTGGGCTCACTGTCTGCTCTCTGTGTCCATTCACTACATGTTCTTCTGTGAATGCTTGTCTTCCCTTCTTGTCTTCTCTTCAGGAAGCACTGGGAACCAATCCTGGGACCTCTGATGTGGAAGAGAGGCACTCAATCACTTGAGCCACTTCAGCTCCCTGGTTTGTTGTGTCTCTCATTGTCTTTCCTCTGTTGTGTCACTTTGCGGCACAGGCCAGCTCCCTGTGCCACGGGTCAGCCTTCACCAGGAGGCCCTGGGAACCAAACCTGGGACCCCCCATATGGTAGACAGGAGCCCAATCTATTGATCCACATCCGCTTCCCTCTGTAACTTCCTGAAATGCCTCGATTTCAGTTTCATGCAGAAGTACTTTCTGGCTTTTGCAAAATAAATGATATAGGTAATCTGGGAAGAGGCAAAACTAGTATAGCTCATGTCTTCACGGAATTTACAATCTGAACTGAATATGCACATATCAATGTTGGTTTTTAAAAACCTTTCAGCAAATGTAAATTAATAAAACACAAACTGTATACCTAAATGTCTACAAAACTCAGAGAGAGAGAAAAAAAATGGTGAGAGCTGGATGAATTTAATTAGAACATGCTGGAGAAGGTAAGGTCTTTAATGTAAAGATTCACTGAACATGGATAGCCTATGAGGAAGGGAAAAAGCCTTTCAGGTTAAAAGAATGCCATGAGCATAGAAGCTGTATGAGAAAATATATTTGCTTGTTTGAACTACAAAATCGGAGCCAGGGCTTGAGAATGGGCTGTTAGCATGCAGGACTTGCACAAAACAAATCTATGAAGCTGAAAGTAGTCTTTGGAGCCAACTGTGGCAGGAAGTCTCCAAATCACTTCCTTCCTCCGCCTTCTCTGCTGCCCCTCCCACCAGGAGATGGAGTCTTCCACAGCCCCTTGGATGTGGTTGCCCTTGTCACTTGCTTTGATCAATAGAGTCCAGCAGAAATGAAACCCTGCCAGTTCCAAACATAGACTATAAGAGGCCTGCTACCTTCTGTTTTTCCTCTTGGAAGCAACATGCCATTAGACAATAAAGAAACTCGGTATTGGCTGTTGAATAGGGAGAGGCCACGTGGAGAAAGACCTGGAAGACGAGAGGCCATTTTGGACAGCCCAGCCCCAACTGAGCTCCCAGTGGAAAGCAGCTCAAAAGAGCCAACAGTGAGCCCAGACAACCCATGGAATTGTGAGAAATAATAAGTTTCCGTTGCTTTAAACCGCTAAGCTTTGGGGTGGCTGTTGATAACTGAAACATCAGCCCACTCCTTTCACCCCTCATATCTACCCAACTACAGACATCCTGTGCCCTCCTGCTGCCCAGGAATAATAATGGCAATGAAAATAAAAACAATAATAATAACAATATATTACTTTGAGCACTTACCACTTACGTCCAGCATTGGACTAAGTGTTTTACAGAGATTATATTATTTATCTTCCGAATAACCTAAGAGATGAGTTCTATTTTTAATCCCCATTTTACAGATGATGAGAAGACTAAGTTACTTAATGAGAAGATTAAATAACTTGCCCAAGTTGCATGGTAATAAGCAGTAGAGCCACATGTGAACATACATAATCTGTAGGTCTCTACCATACCTGGGACCAGTCCCACCTCCTTGAGCTCTGGATCTATCTGTCCAGCATCCCACCTATCAAAATACCCTGCTTGCAGCAAAGTATCAGGAAAGGGAATAGAAAATAATTCACATTATAGTATTAATTCTTGATAACAGTTTAGTGTTTGAAACCTCCTAAACACGGTGCTAATGATATTTTACTGGGAGGAAAGAACAAACTGCACTACAGTGCATTGCAAATAGTGAGGTTTTAGGTATCAACTACAGGCAGAGGGAAGAGCTATTTAGCAACAAAGAAGTTTGCTTTTGATTATTTTAACTTAGTATGTAATATTAAGCTCAACTTGGGGGAAGTGGATGTGGCTCAAGCGATTGGGCTCCCATCTACCATATAGGAGGTCTCCTGGTGAAAGGCAAGCTGGCCCATGCAGTGAGCTGGCCCAAGCGGAGAGCTGGCCCGTGCAGAGTGCCGGCCCATGCGAAATGCTGGCCCTCATGGAGTGCTGGCCCATACAGGAGTGCTGGTCCACGTGAAGGGCTGGCGCAGCAAGATGACACAACAAAAAGAGACACAGAGGAGAGACAATAAGAGATGCAGCAGACCAGGGAGCTGAGGTGGCACAAGAGATTGAACACTTCTCTCCCACAAACAGAAGGTCCCAGGATCAGTTCCCGGTACTTCCTAATGAGAAGATAAGCACAGAACACACAGAGAGCAGACAGCAAGCTCAAAACAATGGGGGGGGGATAATTAATTAAATTTTTTTTAAAGTTCAAATTGGGAAAAATTTAGTGACACTGTATTTTCGGAGGGCAGAACTCAGGTTTAATATTCAGGTATTTCTGTGATGATGCAATATATACATAGCTGAAAAACTTGGGTTCTACTGAAATTATGCACAAAAATATAATAGGGACTATGGGACTGGCTAGGGACCTTGGGGCTCAAGGAACGACATAGTGATGAGTTTCCTGATTTTCTTTTTACCTCATATATCACAGATTTGGAGCTGAAGAAGCCAGAAACCCCGGAAACACTCATGGCCAAACACCAAAAATCTCCAACACCAAAGAGTCCCAACAAAAGTCTGCTCTTACTAGCCAAAGGACCAGGAACGGAAAAGCCTAGAAAGACAGAAATTAAAACACCAATACCACTTACAATAGTTCAAAAAAATGAAATATTTAGTGTAAACCTAACAAAACATGTACAGAACTTGTATGCTGAAGACTACAAATGCTGATGAAAGAAATCAAGAATATTTAAAAAGGAGAGACACACTGTGTTCATGGATTGGAAGACTCAGCATAGTGAAAATGTCAGTTCTCACCAAGTTGATATGCAGGTTTAATGCAAGTTCTATCAAAATACCAGCAAGTTTATTCTAGTTTTTTGTTTGTTTGTTTGTTTTGTCTTTTTTTTCTTTTATTTTTTTTATTCTAAAATTGATATGGAAAAACAAAGAACCTAAAAGTAGCTAAATCAATCTTGAAAAAGAAGAATAAAGTGAGAGGACTCAGTCTACCTGATTTCAGGTCTTATTACATCGCTACAGTAATCACGTAATCAAGTGATATAGACAGAGGAAGAGACACATAGATCAATGGAACAGAATAGAGAACCCAGACGTAAACCAACACAAATGATTCCCAACTAAGTTTAGTATGAGATGGGTTTTTCTGTCTTGATTTTAAAATATATATTTCTATTACAGAAGTCGTGAACTTACAAAACAATCATGCACATGTGTAGAATTCCCATACAACAACCCTTTATCAACACACCACATAGTTGTGGCACATTTGTCACAGATTATGAGATGATATCATCAGACTATTACCACTAACTATGGTCCATAGTGTACATTTGGCATATTTTTTCCATACTCCCCTATTATTAAGACAGTACATCTTTGGCATTGATGCAAGAATATTACAGTATTGCTGATAATTATAGTCCATAGGTTACATTAATTGTATTTTTCCCATGCTTCTCCACATTCCCTCCACCCTACAATAGTAACATACATCCGTTCTAGTTCACAGAAGGACATTCTTGCATCTGTACTATCAACCACTATTCTCATCCACCTCTGGGTTCACTGTGTTATTCAATCCCTAGACTCTTATTCTCTAGCTTTCTTTCAATTGACATTTACATCCCTGGACTACCCTTTTCAGCCACAATCCCAGTTATAAACCAGCTGCTACTCACTATGGTATGTTACCATCAAGTCTATTCATTTCCACACTTTTAAAGTCAAGATAATTAAAATTAAAACTTGTACATACATTAAGCTTCAGTACTCCTTCACAGCCTTCCTCTTAACTCCTAATAACCTATACTCTAGCTTTTAACTCCATGCGTTTATTCTTTGTCTTTAGTTCATATTAGTGAGGCCATGCAATATTTGTCCTTTTGTTATTCCCAACTAATTTTTGACAAGTGTACAGAAATAATTCTATGAAGGAAGGCTAGCCTTTTCAACAAATGGTGCTGGAGCAATTGAATGTCCATAGGCATCCATGGACCTCTACCTAAACTTCACTTCACGGAGGGAAGAGCAAATATATAGGAGATTGGGCCCTGTATACAGAACTGGCTTGTTGCATTCAGCTGTGCTTGTGGCCTTTACGTTCAAAACATTCAACACTGTTCTTCGGCGGCATAAAATGTTAATGTATGAGAACCAACTTGACTGCATTATTCTGATATTTTTCTATTTATCAGTTATATATAAGCTAATTTACAAAAGAGATTGTACTTCCTTTATTTCTAAGTGGCACTATAATTGCTGGCATAAAGTAGGAAAGTAATTATTATTTTTTTTAAAAAACTGAATGAATGAAGCCAGAACTGAGTTATGTATGATGGAATTGGAAAACTATCCTTGAAGATGATTCAGCTAAGGTTGAGACAGAAATCATAAAAATTATGTAGGTTTTGTTAAAGTCTCTTTACGACTAATGAAGCTCTAAATGAGGGGTAAAACTGTAAGTCACTATGTAAAAAAGGATTAGCAAAATTGATAAGGGATTGGATGTTATATTTCAAAAAGTCCCATGTTTTGACTTGAGAAACCGGGAAAGATTACGTGTTTCTCTGACAATAATGAAAATAACTATGAAAAGGTAACTGTGAAAAGAGAATGAAAATGAACTTTTTTTAGTAAATTTAATACAACTTATAAAGACTTTCGAATAACATTGTCGTGCAGGCAAATAGAGATGTAGGATTAGAGAGAAGGTGGGAGATAAAAGCCACATGTACAGAGGTATAGCTGGGTGCAAGAGGTAAGGATGAGGCTTCCAAAGCAATGAACCATCATCCTAGATGTGGGGTCTGTGAGATTGGGTTAGGTATCCAATGAGAAGAGTAGAAGGATTTGATGGAGCTGAACTCACATGTGAAAATAAATTATTCCATTTTCAAAAGTTAGAGGGCAGGTAGACCTGCCCTACAAGACATGCAAAACGGAGTTTTGCAGGCTGAAATGAAAAGACACTACATGTAACTTGAAGCCATATGATAAAATAAAGACCTCTGGTAAAGTAATTACATAGATAAACATAAAGTATAGTTATTGTATTTTTTGTTTGTAGTTCCTCTTTTTACTTCCTATATGACTCAAAAGCCAAATACATAAAAAAATAAAATAAAAAGTTTATTGCCTTATTTTGTGTTGAAGCTCATAGTTGGGTAATAAATACTACAAAAAAAAAACAACAACAAAAAAAAGTTGGAGGGTTGGAGGGACAAAATCCAAACAGAAATTTAAATGAAGACTTCATTTCATTAAGGCCAAATTCCCAGCCACTCCCCTCAGCCTGCCTCCTGCCTCATTATATGAGGCGCTTGGAAGCATTGCCAAAGCCTTGTTCTAATTTTGCAGCGACAACACTATCTAGGATTCTGTTTCCTTTCCCCACACCCCATACTGTGTTCACTCCTACTTCTTCAGTTATACCTTCACAAAATACATCCTTTGGGTGCTCCACAGCTACTGAAAAATTCATCATCTAAGTGTAACACACATCTCAGCAAACCTTTGCACAAGTTCTCTAGATAATCAGTTTTATAGAATATTGCTCTTGCTGAAATAGTCTGCCAACAGCCCCACTTGCCTTGTAATATCTGAAAGAAAGAAGGCGTTTCTCTTGCCAACAGTCTCATGACAAGATTATTTTAGTAGACGTTCAGCTAACAGGAAATACAGACAATTAATATTATCAGTAAATGGCAAATAGAAATGGCAATTTGTGTCCTGCCAAAATCCTACATTTTTATATATGCATTGTTTCCACCTCGTTTTAGTGACTAATGAGGTAGAAAGACTTCCAAGCTTGGCTTCCCCAGTGGCTTCTATTAGCTTCCTCTGATGGCTCCTGTCTCAGCTTGCCGTGCTGCTATGACAAATACCACACAATGGGTTGACTTGAACAATGGGAATGTGTCATCTCACCAGAGGCTGGAGTTCATTGGCAGAATGAGGAATAAGATTAAGAGCATGTCTAAATTGATGTATCTAAGTCAATCTACCACAGGTCCCTTCAGGCTCTCACCTTCTTCATTCTTCTTCAGCCTTTCCAGGATCCACCTATAGTATTTCTGATTCAGCCTCAGCCACCTAAATACTCAGCTACCTGGGATCCTCAGAAATCTTAATAGAGGGGCAAATGGAAAAACCCCCGTTCTGTAATTTTGTGTGATCCTGGTAGATGCTTCCTGCTTACAGGTCACCTCCTCTTCGCGTCTGCCCCTAAGGCTGGCTACGCCACGCTGGCTTCTCCCAGCTCCACCTTGTGCCTCTGGCTCCTCACTGCCAGGAGATCACTTACATCGCCAGGAGCACAGTTCCCTGCACAGAGCTCTGCTGCTGTCTCACTGGCCTCGGCAGAAGGCTACACTTACCTCTACTGCCACACTCCTTCATTCACTCCATTCCATCAACCACGCACACTGTCGGACTTGAGTGTGAGTTCGGAGATAATTAGAGGTAAGTATAATTTTACTATTAAAATATTGGTATCCTGAACATCACTGTTTTCCCATGGAAAAAAATAAGGAACAAGTTAAATCCTTTATCTAGTTCCCTCGTGGGGTCTCCTAGTTCCTAACCTCGCTCCCCTTTCCCTCCTCGGAGACAGAGGGAGCACATCCTTAAATCCATCATATCACAAATTTCCACCTTCTTTTAGGAAACTTTTTCCCCTACTCAGAGGGGTTGTCTTGTCCTAGAATGCATTTCCCCACTCCCAGGACAATGCATGAGACATAATAGCTTACAGCAGTGTCTCCCCAAAGACTGAGTTTTTCAATCTACAATAATACCACGCACGGATCTTCCATCAAATGACACACACACCTCCCCAGAACAAGTACAGTCAGAATCCCTATTAAAGAAGTGAAACATTTCCCTCTAGGCAATGCAGTCTGCAGAGGCTGCCCAGATCACAATGGAGATGCCAATCTACTTGACAAAAAAGACTTTAGTCTTTCTCACTCTCCTGTTTTCAGGCCCTGTCCAGGCTTTCTCCTATGTGGGAGACCATCACGCTATCTTTTAGAACCTCAGTGCCATTAACCCTTAGTTGCTACTCTTAGCTTTTCTTTCCTTTGGATAAATCCTATTCAAGACAAGACCCTCCTCATCCTAGTCTTGGTGATAGCATTCTCTACCCTCAAACCATCTTTATTCCTTGTGGGGCTGCTTTTTCTCTTTCCTCTGCAGCTTAGTTTCCTGAGCGTGGAGTAACACTCAGCTTCCTTAAGGCTCTCTTTCTCACCATCAGACTCACGTTCTTCCTGGGTTGTCCCCGGGCCCGCCATCAGGGAGAATCAATGCTGGCAGCCCATTGGGTATGCCTTGTTAAGAGTTATGTTACAAGATGGATGAACGTGGAGGACATTATGTTGAGCGAAGCAAGCCAGACACAAAAGGACAAATATTGTGTGATTGCATTACTATGAACCAAATATATTGTGTAACATAGTGCATGATTCAAAAAAATTTTTTATATGTATCCAGTACATTTAATTAAGAAATGTATGTTTTTATTCAACTGTGTTTTCTTCTTAGTTTTTCATTGTTCACATTTTCAATTACTAAATGTACAAAATAAAGTTAAAAAAAAAACAAAAAACAAAAAATAAAGATCAATATCTGGGGGTAAAAATCAGGTAGCATAAGTTCCTCCAACTTTGCTTTTCTTTCTCGAGATTGTTTTGGCTATTCTAGGTCCTTTACATTTTCATATAAATTTTATGACTAACTTGTCAGTATCTACAAATAAGCCTCCTGGGGTTTTTATTGGAATGCCATTAAATCTATAGATAATTTCAGGAAGAATTGACATCTTTACCTTCTTAAGACTTCTAAGCCAGGGGTTGGCACACTTCAGCTCATGGACCAAATCTGGCTAGCTGCCTGTTTTCAAAAATAAAGTTTTATTGAGACACAGCCAAGCGCATTCATTTACATTTTGTCTATAGCTGCTTTCATGCTATAACAGCAGAGCTGAGTACTTTTGACAGAGATATTATGGTCTGCAGAGTCTAAAATATTTACTATCTGATCCCTTATAGAAAACATTTGCTGGCCCCTGGTCACCCTGGTCAGACTCATGAGCATAGTATATCTCTCCATCTTTTAGGGTCTTTAACTTCTCCCAAGAATATTTTCTAGTTTTCACTGGAAATGCCTTTTATGTCTTTCATTAAATCTATTTCTGTATATTTAATTTTTATGTGATTATGAATAGAATTTGTTTTTAATTTCATTTTCAAGTAGTTTGTTGCTATTATATAGAAATGTGATAGAGTTTTGTATATTGGCCTTATAGACTTTGTTGGACTTCCCTTATTAGATTTCGCCGATCTTGTTGCAGATTCCTTTGGGTGTTCTACAAACCAGTCATATCATGTGTGAATTAGTTTGCTTCTTTAAAAAAAAAAAAGAGTTATGTTACATAAGTTTTATTAGTACAGCTTTTTTTCTTTAAAACATCTTTCTAAAACTGATCTTGTTCTATCCAAAGCCATTCAAAACCATCTTCTGCCAAAAATCATCTTCTCTCTCTCTTATTATAAATCTTTCACCTTCCAAATCCAGTTTCAGGGACTCTTAACAGTTCCCATTTCCTTGTCAGATTTTACTTCTCATCCTCACCTGACTCTGTTCTGCCTATTTTTGTTCTCTCCTTTCCTCTTTTCCTGCCCTTTTTCTACTTCACATCTGCACATTTTTTTTCAAAGCCATTCGACCCATCTCTAGAACACCTTTGCACTTCTCCTGACAAACCAGCTCTCTCAGCTCTTAAAGTTTGAGAAATTTCCCAACAACCCCTAAGCACTCAAGAGCCAATAGTGGCAGAATCATCACTGCTGTCAGACCAGGACTCAGAACAAACATTACTTAATCAATCAGGGCTTTGGCGACTGTGTCGCTATGGCATAATATAGGCATTACTTCAGCTACCTTATGAGCTAGGTGCGTAAGAAATGTCCTCCTGCCACATTATTAGGTAAATAGCTTTTGTGGGCTACCCCAGCATCTAACCACCATTTATAAAATTAACAATTTGGGAAAATGAGGCGTCCATTGCAAATAACCACAACCGAGCTTTTGGAACATGACTTGTTCACACCGGGTACCATTGTATACATTGTCATAATTTCACACCCACGTGCAAGCTCCATCGGATTCAGGAAGCAGCAGCTTTCCTGTTTCAAAGAACTGGATAGATCCAGAAGAAATACATTGCTGCAGGTGGGAGAAAGCCCACCTGCCGATGATAATAAGACATTTATTTCCTGTATATTTTCACATTTTTACCACATCTCATCTTCAAAACCATCCTTGAGATTTTCAGAGCAAACAGCATGGATTTGGAAAAAGAGCAAACTATTAGGGCTTGGTTCTACCATTTATTAGATGTGTACTTGGCCAAGTCACTGAATCCTTCTGAGACTCATTTTCTTTAACAGTAAAGCAATAATAATACTAGTGACAATAACATCTTCATTACCAAATGTCAAGATTCTTCAGGAAAACAAGGCAGCAGGACAAACTGTGGGTGGGGGTGGAGCTAATGGGACAGGTGGGGGCCAGGCTGACCACAGGACTTCAGACAAGCAGTTGGGGCATGGCAACCAAGGGGGTGAGCAATCTCCTTGCATAAGACAGGCAAACACCAGTTTGAAAGTCAGAAGCGGCAGGGTGCCCTTACTTGTAGTCAGGGCCTCGTGAAGCAAAATTGACTGAATGGTATTCAGGATCCCAGCCCTTCATGGAGGTCCATCCCAAAGCCATGACCCATCCCTGGAGGAGAGAGCCCAGCAGTAAAAAGTACAGACAGCTGCACCCAGAGTGGGAACCAAAGGGAAGCCCGATTCTATGAAATGAGGGGGCCAGAGGACACTTGGAAGCTTAGTTGGTGAACTGCAGTGATGATGTAGGGTGACTGAACCATCGTTCGAGACAAATGATGGAGCCTAGTGATCAGTCCTGAGACCCCATGTCCCCACAGCAAGAGAACTTTAAAGCATGACACTGAAGCTCACACATATGAGGGCTAGATACAGCTTATAGGAATGTATATTGAGTCAGCGGAGGGTGGTCTGGCAAAAAGCATGTGGAGGTAGAGTTAAGATTGATTGATCAGTTAGCTCAGTTGGTTGGGGTCTTGAGCAAAGACGCTGTGGACTTGGCCAGGTGCTCACTCCCAGGGCAGGTGAGTCCGTCTCACTGCCTTGTGGCCCCAGGCCTCTTTCTTGCTCCTGACCCATACTCTGTAAATGCTGGGTGCCACGACACCATGGGAGAGAGTTAGACCACAGCAGGTGTTGGATGCATGCATGGACAGTGGATTGAATGAATGAAACACTTTATTTTCCATGTAAAGTATGAAATTACATATTCAGAGTAGCTTTTTGTACAATGAAAAGCCGATAATTTTTCTGTAGTACAATAGAACATTAAGGATGGTGTCTCATCCTTCACAATTAAGCCTGCAGACATAGTTAGTCTCCTCCACTTTGGAAGGCATAATGCAAGGAGTTGGCTCCCTCGTCTGTCTGCTCGTTGTTTCTGCTTGCTATGTCTGCTCGCTGTGTCTGCTTGCTGTGTCTGCTCATTGGGTCCTCTCATTGTCTGCTCATCTTCTTTAGGAGGCACAGGAACCCGAACCCGGGGCCTTCCATGTGGGAGGCAGGTGCCCAACCACTTGAGCCACATCTGCTCCCTGCTCATTGTGTCTGCTTGTTGTGTCAGCTTGTCTTCTTTAGGAGGCACCGGGAACCAAACCCGGGACCTCCCATGTGGGAGGCAGGCACCCAACTGCTTGAGCCACACCCACTCCCCCCAATGCATTTGAAGCTTTGTAGGAAAAGACAAACAAGCTTAGAAGAATTCAGTGAAAGAAGAGAAGCCAATTGTCAACAACAAATTTAGAGTTCCTATTCAAGGCCAGTCAAAACTAGTAAACAAAAATGTGTTATGTCCATTTGAAAATGACTGACTTCTCAGTCCTGATGTCTCTCCTTTGCAATGCATTTAAGGAGGAGTATAATATAGGATGGAATCCAAGGTGTCTGGTTCTCGGCTTACTGGTGATTATGTGAGGAATGTGGAGTAGACTGGTGAGGTCTGTCCTTTAGCCCTCCACGATCCAAACCTGTGCATGAGCTCCAGCGAGGCCCCGATCTCAGAGAGGAAGGCACAGGAACCCGGCCTCCACCAGCACTCATCCCCGGCAAAGGACCTTCACATTTCCTAATTAGGTTATATTCGATGTTCACAGGGCTGGTGATGGATGAGATACTGAAGTGTAATCACAACTGATGTTATTCACATCCCAGGAATGTGCAGCCCAGGCTGCTCTGCTAGCTCCAGCAGAAAACAATGGTGTGGTTGACAAGTTGCCTTTTTACATTCCAGATTCTGGTCAGGATTTATTCTTCCTGTTTGATCATGATTGTTTGGTCATGATCTCCAATAAAGAAGAAATAAACATAGAGTAAAGTCCATGTTTTGGTTGTTTGAGGTTCATTAAGTCACATACAGACTGGCATAGCCTGCCTGTTAGAATGTCCAGAAATGCAGCCAACTGCCTCTGCATCTGCCTTGCAACGTTTGGTTGCCTAGAGGCCCAACTAACCCCAGAAAGGGTAATTGACTTTACCAGCAGTTGTGATGCCAGGCATTGTGCTAAGATAAAAGATGAAGATAAGATGCCTGTTCTAAAATGGTTTGCAATCAGGTGAAAACACCAGACAAAACATGCCAACACTAATGCAAGTCAGAGGCGACTGAGTCCTCTGACGGAGGCATAAACAAAGTCCTAATAACGCACCAGAGGGGAGGGCAATGAACTCTGACTTAAGGGAAGAGAGCTACCAAAGAGGAATCTTGAAGGATGAGTAGGATTACGTGAAGGAAAGGAGAGGACATTTCGAGCAGTGGGATCAGCTTGAGCAAAAAATGATAATCAGTGATGTGTTTGAGGAAGAGTGAATACCACTTGTTGAGGAATTAGGGTGCTTTTGATAGAAGGGCAAAGGGGTGAGCATTGGGAAGCCAGGATGGAGGCAGACAGTGCAGGGGGTTTAAATGCATGGATAAATAGGCTGGGCATTCTTTGCAAGAAAATAAACATCCATTGTATGAGTCTGTATAGAAAAGTGTCATGAGTAGACATGAGCTATGAAGATAACAAACAGCAGAATGTTCAATCTTTGATAAGAAAGACTGGAGTCACACCCTCATCTGATAAACAGTGAACATCTATTTTTTTTAAAGATTTATTTTATTTATTTATTTCTCCCCACCCCCTCATTGTTTTGTACTTGTTGTGTCTGTTCATCTTCCTTGATTCTTTAGGAGGCACTAGGAACCAAACCCGAGACCTCCCATGTGGGAGGGAGGCATCTAATCGCTTGAGCCACCTCTGTTCTCTGCTTTGTTGTGTCTCATTACGCTTTTTCTTCTTGTGTCTCTTATTGCATTATCTTGCTGTGTCAGCTTGCTGCACCTGCCCATCGCGTCAGCTCGCTGTCTTGCTTGTTTTCTTTAGGAGGCACCAGGAACCTCTGCTCCCTGCTTTGTTGTGTCTCTCACGTTTTTCTTCTTGTGTCTCTTGTTGCATCATGTTGTTGTGTCAGCTTGCCACACCTGACCATCGCACCAGTTCACTGTCTTCTTTAGGAGGTACCGGGAACCGAACCAGGGACCTCCCATGTAGTACTCAGGAGCTCAATCACTTGAGCCACATCCACTTCCCTGAACATCTATTTATTCTAACACTGAGTCAGGGGTCTAGTAGAAAGGAAGTTGATCTCTCTGCCCTCAAGGAGGTCATACTCTGGAGCAGGGGTTCTTAACCAGGGGTCCATGGACCCCAAAGGGGCCCATGGAAAGATTTCAGGGAGTCTATGAGCTTGAGTTGAAAAAAATCAACTTATTATCTTTATTTTCTCTGACCTCTAACTGAAATCTAGCATTTCCTTCACTTATGAATGCATACAATAAATAAATTACAGTAGTATTCATTTCACCTGACTGGCAAAAGGGTCTGTGGAATAAAAAGGTTAAGAACCCCTGCTCTAGAGGGAAGAGAGATAAGGAATCAGTCACAGTGAGATAAGAAATGGGACAGAGCCAGGACTAAGGAACTATTATTTCACAGAGGAGGGCTGAGAGCCCAGCAGCCAGGACCTAGAGCCCTTCTCAGAGGAGGTGATGCTTCTGCTGGGTCTTGAGGGATATGGAGGTGGTAGCCAGCTGGACAGCAGGGGGACGCATTCTAGGGAGAGGGAGCAGCAAGGCACACACATGGGTGAAAGAACATGACAGTTTGGGATACCACAAGTAACTCCATATGCTTTGAACATGGAAATGGTAGATGAGTTGGAGAAGTAGGCAAGGACTCGGGCATGACAGATTTTTTTAAAAGCCAGTTAAGGACTTTATATTTTAACCTGATGGCTATGGGAAACCACATGAGGTAGTTCAATTTCTTAGACTTGCTGACAAACTGGATCTGGGGAAAGGATATAAATGAAGAAGCCAGGTAAGTGGTTCTAAACTAAAGTTATATGATGAGGGCCTAAACTAAAGGTATAATTGACAAATAAATAGCCTCATGTGATTCCACAAATTTTACTAGGCAGGAGAAGAAAGTGGAATAATTCTCTCCTTCCTTCCTTCCTTCCCTCCCTCCCTCCCTCCCTCCCTCCCTC